>MU189472.1:43103-93624 GCA_016904865.1 Pissodes strobi | reverse complement strand
GATTTAGTAGCAAATATAGTGTCCATTAAATTTTTAGATTGTATTTTCTTGATAGATTAAGTTGGTTGATTATAGTGCCATAATTATTCTCATTTTCTTGAAAGTTTGAAATTAAGTACTAAGAACCGGTTAATTTTATGAGCGAATCTAGCCACTCGGTACAACACCTGCTGAGCTTTTTCCGTTTAGCTGGCTAGAACGGGTGGCGCTCAAACGACCCCACGACAGGGGCCGGGCTTTGTAACGCGACTCTCCGGGGCTAGGTTAATTTTTTTTTTAATTAATTGGGAAAAAAAAATCTTTGGGTTCAATCTAAAAAAAAAAACGTGTTGCATGATTCAAATTCGTATTATTTTTGTTTCTTTCTTTAATTAGGCAACGTAGAATTAAATAATAAGTAGTAAAATAAAATAGGCGTAAGAAAAAATTTCAAAATAAAAAGAAAAGATGTAGGATAGCGCTAGGTTATTTCATGGTGCTACGGATAAAAACCGAACCTAATACCTTATACCACAAAATGCCACACCAAACTTGTTTTGAGGAACATTCTTGAAAACCAATTGGCAAAACTGCAAATATTTACCAGCCAAAAAATTAAAGCATGTTTAAAGCTAAACAAACATAATTATCGAGATGGCACAAATGGCTTTGTAAAATTCGAAAGTTCAGACTGGCAAAAAATTGTTTCCGGTTTTAACTGCCTCCCACAAAAACAATAAATAAAGTCACTAAAGCTTGTTAAAATTATAATGACTAATCGCAGAGCTGTTTAAAACAGAAACTAGATTAAATCTATTTACAAGTTAAAAACGGAATCATATAACTTTTACATGCATAATGTTGATGTTTCGCCATCCAATGGCAAAGAGTATGAAGTTTTTACTAATTATTACGAGCCTCCTTCATTATGCATCAGTATGCTTAATGCCAGATATTCGTAGTATACATTAGAGCTCTGGATAGCCACATTCTTTGTTGTAGAACAATAAACAATACCTTTGCTGAAAAGAGCCTTAAAGTTCCACGTTTTATTATTATTTTTCCCGGTTCTGGACGTTTCGTAATATTTCCCATGCTTTATTTAACATTTCTCCGAGGGTTTTCCAGTTATTTTTATGTATTTCCTAAAAATGTACTATACTTTTCCGGCATCTATCGCTAAGTTCACTCTTTCGTAACATTTTATATACGCACAAACCCTTCAGAAACCTTAAGCTACATATAAAGAGCTGGATGGATATGAAGGGCTTATTGCTAGAGAATGACAAGCCACAATAAGAGTAATTTAATAAAATCAAACATTTAAGTTTTCATAAAATAGAAAAAAATGGTATTTGTTATATATGCAAGCCACAGTTAAAAAAATTGCAATTAAATCACCGACCGATGATAAATATTTGGTAACGGTTGGTGATGCACTGCGAACCGAAGCATCCTGTTTTCAGATAAATTGATAACTCATGCAATAAAAGTCCTTAAATAATCGACTCAATATTTGTAAATAATCAATTCAATCTTTGTAAGAGTCCTCCATCGGGGCGGATAGGGGAATGCCTCCCAGATATAGGTGGTACCGAGGAAATCAAATATTCAGGGCGGACCAAAACTAGCACTAACCGAACAGTTACCGCTTAATGACCAACGGCTTTAGGTGGAAGAGATACCAAGATATAGGGCATCTTCTTGCCCTTTAGATGAGAAATAATTCCTAAAGGCGGAGAAACCAATGAATGGTGAACGGATGGAAGATGCAGAAGGCAACGGGAAACCACTGCTTTAAAGATCCCAAGTTAATCAACATGGCTAAGTTCAAGGCGAAAAATTCCGGAGTTTCTAGTCCCCTATTCGGAGCTCCGAGGGGAGGGGGGGGTGGGAGTGGGCAGTTTTGAATGAAGCTAAGAAGAGACATAAGGATCGGTACATGGAACATCAGATCCATGTTCGAAGCAGGTAAAATTCACAACGTGCTTCAAGAAATACATCGACTCAATGTAAACATAATGGGACTCAGTGAAACTAGATGGCCTAATTCAGGAGAAATGAAAATTAATCAGTCAAAGATTTACTACTCGGGTAACAGCGACGCACATCACCGAAACGGAGTAGCGATCGTGGTAGATGGTAGCTTTTGTCAAACTATGACTGGATTTATCCCCATCTCAGATAGAGTAATGATGATAAGAGCAACAACAACCCAAAGAATACTTAACATCATTCAGGTGTACGCCTCCACTTCACTTCCGATAAGAGTGAAGAAGAAGTAGAACAATTCTACAATGAAATTCAACTTAACAAGCTCTGTATGTCACAAAGAACAGGGATATTACGATAATGTTGGGAGACTTCAAAGCAAAAATTGGAAAGGGGAAAGAAAGTAGAAGATATTATTGGTGATTTTGGGTTGGGCACAAGGAACGTATGGGGGCAGAGAATGACACAGTTCTGTCGAGAACAAGACAAGGTGATTAGAAACACATACTTTAAACTGCCTGATAGGAGGCTTTATACTTGCAAATCACCCGCCGATAACACCAATCACATAGTTAGGAATCACGATACACAGACTAACGGTATGTTCTTGCGCATGGCGCCAGCCGAGACTGACGTCACGCGGGAGGCAGAATTCGTATTGTTGTATGGGAAACAGTGTTGGCATTTTAAAATATCATGTTTTTTAGCTTTTACTCAATTACTTTTTTAGTAGTATAGTGTTTATGGGACATGTTGGCGGGTGAATAAATATCAGAAATGGAAGTTAATACTTATATGTGCAGAAACTAATCCTTTATTAGTACCTACATACCAAAGCATACAGAACATCACTTTTTAAAATTAGTAAATTTTGATAATTTAATATAAAGTTTTCTTTGGCAATTTTGAAAACTAATTTTTCTATTTATGTCTCTTATTCTAATATATGTTCGTGTCCTACTCATGCATAAGATTACTTCAAAAGGTACTGATGTATTGCCAAATGAAGATAAAGTTTTTTCAGCCAAACGTTGAAAATTTTTTTTTCCTTGACTTATGTTGGTAGAATTCGGTTTCCATTTTTTTTGCAAGATCCCATAATTCTTCGGTAGGATTAAGTAGTGAACCTCTCGAAAGTGTTTGCAACCATGGAGGAGTCTCTAAAACATTTAGCTGCTTTGTGGGTACTCCCAAGGATGGGTATTTGTTTTTAAATTTAAAAGCCACATATCCTGCAATATACTTTAACGCTTCCATGTTTACTTGCTCTTTTACCTCAAAGTTGTCCATAAGATTTATGAGGTCGTCAGAAAGAATTTCTTCCTCTAAATATACAGGTTCCACAAATTGATGACTTTCATCTAAAGCAAGTTCTTCCTCTTCCTCTCCATGTTTCTCTTCTACTACTATCTGATTTTTTGGCAATGTTTTTGCTAATATTTTTTGAGTTATACAAATCTCATCTTTGGTTTCTTGAAAAACATTTAGTAAGCAGGACTCATCACTTTCCAAAGTATTTCTATTCTCTGTAAAAATGGCAGCAGAATTTCTTCCAAGAATGTACCAGCGTAACCTATACTTAAAATCCAATGGTGAAGGATGATCATTTGGCCCTCCCATTCCTCGTATATATGCGAAGAAATTTTCAAGTACGTCTTGGTTAAGCCGAGCCGTTAGAATGTATTTAATTTTATATTTTTCTTTTAAATAGGAAAACATCTCCAAAAGAGATCTATTATTAAGTATTATACCTTTTTGGAATTGAATAATACTCCTATGTTTTCCTACCTTAAGTGAGGATATTAATTCAGTCATAGCATTTAACAATTTAGTTTGTTCTTCCTCATTCGTACCAAATGCATTTCTTGATGGGTTATTACCTTCACATTTCACTCTGGAATTAAAAAGGTCAAACCAGTCATTACATATTTGGACGAATTCTGCAGCTTTGTCCCAGTCAGAATTTTTTGGCATAAGTCCATTTTCTCCACAATATTTGATTGCTTTTGCTGTGGTGTTCGATAAAAGTTGAGCAGCAGGTCTAACTCGTTGTCTCATTGATCCTTTTACATTTAGATGTTGTTCGGTCAGTTTATGAGCTAGTGTTAATTCTGAAGTCGAGATATTTAAGGGAGCTTGAAAATAGTCAACATTAATTACAGAATCACCAAAACAAAATCCATCATCAAGAAGGTGGTTACGGATTAGCTTTAACAAATGGGGAACGTCTGCATATACGAATATTTTTAAAGAGGTGTCAGATGGGTGATTAAATGCACAATTTTTATCATGTCCTACATTTAACTTCGACCATAGCCCTACATTTCCAGCTCCCATATCACTGCAGATTCCCACCACTATAAAATTTGCTTCATACAATGCTGAAATTATTTCATTTAAAATGTCTTTGGTCATAGGCTGATCAAATTTATAGTACATTGGCTGCTTCCAATTGGAAAATATGCCACGTACCATACATGTTTGGGAAGATTTGTGGGGTCCTACAACTTGTTGTTCCTTTTTGTCAAAATCTACTTTATTTGAAATATATACTTCGTCAAAAGATAACACACATAAGCGATCCAGTTCATTTAGCTAGGTAGATTTCTTTTGCATTAAAGAAAGAACGTTTTTTAAAATACCTTGGTTTAGAGTGAAAGTTGACACCCACTTTCTTAGGGTAGATAGAGCTGGCAAAGGGTACTTATTTGCCTTCAAATATCTATATGCTTTGGGGCTGACACTACGAAGAGAAACCGCGGAGGCAATATCTTCTGGAGCCCATCGAATTTTTTTATCTTCAGGATTCAATAACTTTTTAATTTGTCCAGGTGTAAACATATTAGCTAGTACCTTCTCGTATTTTTGCGATGTGTCAGTTTTTATTGTATTAACTTGTCTTCGAAGTGCCTCATTTTCTTTTCCTAAACTTTTAATTTTTGCTTTGAGGTCGTCATCTTCCTCTGCGTGGGTCCTACAATAAAACACAATTTATTAAAACTCGAAAAGTTTTGTTCACAATTTTTGTTTTTAAGCGACTTTACAGACTTTACTACGTTCTTCGAGCTCAACCATTGTGATTTCGGAAAAAATATTTATTTATTAAAACTTTAAATAAACTAACCCAGTATATTCAATTTCAGTCTGAGGAGCATGGTCTGGATGGTCTCTAGAAGTCGAAGCTTGAGGTTCTAATTCAGATTTTGTAAATAAATCAGCAATTAATTTTTTTTTGTTCTCTTTTGAATTCTCGAGCTTGTCTATCTGATGTCTTTCTTGATACCTGTGAAGATCCTGGTAGATGTAAGATAGGTAGTGCATCTGTTTTAAGGATGCGACTGTTTTTTGGATTGTATTGCAACAGTTTATGTCTAAGGGGAATTTCAAAGCTACTTTCATCAAAGTGTATAGAGCAAATTCGTGCTAAAAATAACAAAAACAAACAAATATAGGCATATTATTTAAGACTTCAATATTATGGGAAACAAGCATTGCCCTAAAATTGTGCATATATTTTTGTTGAAATGTTACTCGCCTTCAACTTTGCCTTATATGATTATTAGTACGCATTCAAGTTTGAAATTAAGAAAATAATTAACTTCTTTTTAAAAATGTTTTATATTTTTAATGAATTAATATCAAAATAGTTTACCAAAAATTTCAATTTCGTGCATTAACTACCAAACCGCCTATAATAATATGTTGCTACGTACCATTATTTAAATTAATTTTATCATTTCTTCGGCAAGCGTTTACCCACTGTTTCGATAAATCATCATTTTGCGGAAATCGGAAATATCGGATATCACTACCTTTAGTTTTCTTATTATTGTTTTTACAAGTAGCCACAGCACAGTTCGGCATTTTAGTCTCAGTTTTAACTATCTATTAATTACACACTGGGCTTGTTAGATACATAAATATATAATAACACTATAAAGGTACCTACAGACACAATAATTACAACCATACACAAGAACACTTGTATCGCGACTGGAGAAGCATCGAGTGAATTTCTACCTCCCGCATGACGTCAATGCGCGGCCCGGGCGATATTAAGACCTGCAATCGGCATACCGTTAGTCTGTGTATCGTGGTTAGGAATCAAATTGATTATGTCTTAATTAATAAACGTTACCGAAGTTTCATATAATCGGCTAAATCCTATCCTGGAGCAGATGCAGCAACAGATCGTAATCCAGAAATAGTAAGGCTCAAAGTTCGATTGAAGAAGCCAAAATCCCAGCAAAACAAAAAACATCTGCAAAACTTAAACTTTAAAAACCCAACAATGAGAGATCAATGAACCAAGAATATTAACACCGAACTAAGTAAGATCAGACCTGAACCGAATGATGATCCAAACATAATATGGGATGCCATCAAAACCACGATACCGACTTGAACAAAAGAGAATACTACTCACAAACAAAAAACATGGATGATTGAAATTTTAAAGCTAATGGAGGAAAGAAGATCGTACAAAAACATAGACAACAACGCATATAAACATATACATAAAGAGATAAGAAAAGGAATACGTGAAGGCAAAGAAAAATGGTACGGAGAGGAGTGTGCAGAAATAGAAGATTTACTAATAAAACACGATGATCTTAACCTTCATAAAAAAATTAAGAAGCTAGCTGGTATAAAAAGACGAAACCAAAGCAATATCTTTCTGGACAGAGATGACAAAATAATCCCAGACACTGAAGGGAAACTAGCGAGATGGAATGACTACATTAGACGATGACAGACAACAAGAAATAGTGGAAGAGGACACAGAAAGAGAGTTTGGCCCAACAATAACAAAGGATATTCAATTAATGCACGCAGTAAAAATGGCAAAATCTAATAAATCTCCAGGACCCGACGAAATTCCAGCAAAAATAATTAAACTAATCACAGAAGATCAAATAGGCATATTGGTGGAACTATATAACACAATATACAACACAGGAATCATTCCCCGTGAATGGCTTAGATCGACCTTCATTACATTACCAAAAAAAGGTTAACGCAAAAGAATGTAGCGACCATCGAACTATCAGTCTAATGACTCACGCTCTCAAAATATTCCTAAAGATAATACATCAGATAATTTTTAGGAAATTAGAACAAGATATTAGCGAAACCCAATTTGGCTTTAGAAATTCAATGGGAACAGGAGAAGCCTTGTTTGTCTTTAATGTGTTGACTCAAAGATGCATGGACATCAATCAACCGATTTATGTCTGTTTTCTTGACTACAACAAAGCATTTGATAAAGTTCGCCATAACCACCTTATTCAATGGCTTGAAAGTAAAAATATAGACATGAAAGATATTAGAATAATAAATAATTTAGACTACAATCAGACGGCTAATATCAAAGTGGATAATGAACTCTCAGAAGAAGTAAAGATACAACGTGGTATTAGGCAATGATGTGTACTATCGCCGCTGTTATTTAATCTTTATTCGGATGAAATCATTCAGAGAGCACTGAAGGAAACAACATCGGGACTAAAGGTTAATGGAATACCCATAAACAATATCCGGTATGCAGACGACACCATACTTATTGCCGAAACAATAGAAGATTTACAGAGCCTGGTTGATCAAGTAGTGACGAGCAGCGAGGAGATCCGACTTACCTTAAATATCAAAAAGACCAAATTTATGACCATTACAAAATCAGTTCAGCAACAGTAAAGAAAGTCAGTAAGTACAAATACTTAGGAACCACTGTCAATGAAAGTAATGAGTACACTGAAGAAACTAAATCAAGAATTGGACAAGCCAGAACCATATTTAACAGAATGAGAAATGTGTTGTGCAGTAGAGATCTAAACTTACGACTTAGGGTCAGAATATTGAGATGCTACGTTTTCTCCGTGTTGCTATATGGGATGGAATCCTGGACGTTAAAGAAAAATATAAGTGTTCGACTGGAAGCATTTGAGATGTGGTCATATAGAAGAATCTTAAGAATAAATTGGGTAGATATGGTAACAAATGAGGGGGTATTGGGAAGAATGAGAAAGGAAAGAAAATATTGAACATAGTTAAAATAAGGAAGCTGCAATATCTGGGTCACGTGATGAGGGGAGAGAAATATGTATTGTTGCAGAATATTATGCAGGGAAAGATACAGGGAAAAAGAAGCAGAGGAAGAAGACGAATTTCCTGTTAAATAACCTGAGAAAATGGTACAACTGTAGTTCCATTGAGTTGTTTAAAGCTGCAGCATCAAAAGAGAGAATAGCTATGATGATGGCCAACCTGCTGAGAGGAGATGGCACTTGAAGAAGAAGAAGAAGAAGAAGAAGAGTCACTCACTTTTCGGAACATATAGATGATTCACTCACTTGTCGCTAAAATGATTACAGAATTAGGAATAGAATTGTGTGCATTTTGAAACAGTTTAGATTCTAATTGTGATTATGAATTTTGAATATAAAATAAATGCATAACATAATAACATTTGCCATAAAATCTACCTAACGACTAAATTGTTTCCAAAAATAAAAAAATTGAGCGAGCCTGCTAGTACTCGAGACACTGATGTGTAGATATATCCTATATCGACATTATCGACATGAAAATCTAATGCCACTTTAGGCTGCGTGACGCCTGAATATAGGCAACCACTTATTTGGACTTGGTTGCCTATATTCTGGTGTTACAAAGATCCTAATCATTGCGCATGGTTATGATGTCACATCCGCTTGTACATTTCTGTCCCATTTGCCGAGATTTACCCTCATACCGCCGCGTAAGACGTTTACATATCAACTGTTGTGCAACCTAAAAAGATGAAATGCAACGACCAGCAAATTTTGTTATATAAATACTCAAGCTGACCATCAGTTCTGCAAACTTTGCCACTCACCCAAACCAGTTCCTTGCAAGCACACTTTTGCATAAGGTCCTAACCTACAACCTTATCTCCTACCCAAACCCAAATTTCGCATTTTCGTGCGTGAATTCGATTTACCCACCGATAGTAGTATAGTCGTATCTACGACAAATTTGTCATAGTTCTAAGAAAGGTAATTTTAAAACAGAATCTGTCAAATAGCTTGCGTGCAGTGTAAACTATGAGTGGAATTACAAAGCTAACCATAAATAAAACACTATACAACTAAAAACAATTCAAAATTATACCTCAATCGAAAATACATGCGCGCCTTAGTAATCAGGTACAGTAAGCCACATTCTTTCTTTGTTTAATAGCAGAGAGTAAGGTTAGAGTTGATATAAAATACTACTGAAATAATATGAACCATAAAAACAGAATCAAACAGAAATTACTTATATGAGAAGAGGCAGTTGAGGAGAGTGTGCAAATCCGGCTGCCCAGTGAGAGATGGGGTTCGGTTAAGGGCACTAGCAGCTCCCTACCAGTTGAACTGCTAACTGCCTTTGATGTCCCAAGTACCACTCCTCGAGAACTAAATAAATTTATGAATAAGTGCAAGTAAGCAATGAGGTATAGACAACAAAGAAAAAACTAAAATTTTAAAACAATGTCCACGTTTATTGATAATCATGTTATTTGATACAAGGGTCAGGTGTCTTGCTATTGAAGTTCTTAGGTTATACAATAATGATTATACCACAATAAATCTATAAAATTGAAAAACCACTCACTGACAACTAGAAACTAAGATCAGTTTTCCAACATAATACTGAAGTTATCCAGTATACAATATTTAATTAAATGTTTCAAGCAAAATGAAGAATCACTGAAGTTGATCAAGGAATTAATTCAGTGAAATCAAATAACAAACTAGTTAAATGAAGTTAATTAGTGTACAATAAATTGAATGAAGGTAATTAACAAAGTAATTAGTGAAGTAAATCACCAACTATTAGCCGAATGAGAGATAAGTTTAATGATATTAATTAGCAAATTAATCAACTATGTAAATTGCCAACCATAAATAAAATAAAATAATTAAATGAAATTAATTAACAAATTAATTAGTGCAGTAAGTCACTAACTATTAATCAAATAGTAGAAAGTTAATTCAATGAAATTAATTGGTAAAGTAAGCCACCAACTTTTAATCAAACGATGTCAGCTTGTCTTAATGCCAATTCAAAATAAAATAAATGGCAGGTAAGCAAAACTAAAAGTCAAAAGTTATGGAAGGTGTAGGCAATAAGGTAATTAAAGCGTTATTAAATTAAAATAAGTAAAAAAAAACACAAAATAATATAGGTAAAACCCGAGAAAACAGCCTACATTAAATATTAGTAGAGAGCGATTATATTCAATTGAGTACGTATTATTAAATAATGATAACATTAAAACCCTAAAAATATAAAACGTCTAAAACACTAGACACATTGGCTGTACCTGTGGCCAGCGCAGCAGTTCAATACAAGACCCCAGTTAATTATTAATTGCTTGAGCTTAATTACTTGAGCTTAATTACTTAGGCGCAAGGAAGGTTCATTGGCACAATCCCCAGTCGCAAGATAACGCTTTATTAAACCAATAACCCCTTAATTCAATCTTGCAATAATATCAAAAATATATATTATACATAATAATCATTTTATGAAGAGTAACTAATTTAATACTTTAGAATTAACTTTGGTGAAGTGACCCAAAATGTTGCAACAGAGGCATTTTGAACAATGTAACGAAGCCCAGTACAGTACGAATAGCAAAATTACTACAAATTATGAAAATAGCCAGTAGGTTATCTAAAGGATATTTATAGTTCAACTAAAGCTTTAAAAACTATGACTTAGATAGACGTTTGATCAAAGTGGTCAGATCAGAGAGTAATCTAATGGAAAGAATTCTAATTTACAAAGTGTTAGATTAGAGATAACATTTTAAGTTTAATCAGAATTATTAAAACTACTTTTCAACTAGAAGATAACATAATGCAATGGTATTTAGCCATTACAGGCTATTTTAAGATAAAATATAAGTGATTTTTCTTTAGGAACATTAAATCCATGAATACATTCTTTAAATACTGTTAAATATTTACCTCAATTCAAGGTGTTCTGACGAGGGTTTTATAGGAATGTTCAACCTCTATTTTATGTGACTTTCCCAGTCTGGCAGATGAAAATCCTTCCGTCAAGAAATTAGGTTTCTTGCTACTAATCCACCAAAAATACAGACAGGCATCCAAATATAAGATATACAAGAACCTATTTACATAGCCTTGGCTCAAAATCCCATTAAGGTGGTCTAAAAAATTTCAGACCTACCGGTTCTGGCTCTACACAATGACCGTAGAAAAGCGACATAGCCGTGCGCTATTAACCTCGACCAAGTGTTTCCACACAAAAAAACTTCAAAAGCGTACTACTCATTTGTACTAAACGAGCACTAGGTAGCGTGAAATATTACACATTTAAATACGCATTTCGAGACCAAACAAGAAAAGAAGCAACAGATGATCCTACCCAAATCGGCTAACATCTATGCGAACTATAATCAAGAATAATTAATTAAATTAATAAATTGTAACAATTATTTTAGTACAATTAGGGCAGTGAAATAGTACCATTATTTTTTGGATAACCGCAGTACTCCATCTGCCGCGCGTCGCAAGAATCACTGTTTCGTGTTGAAAACACTAAAGCAGGTACCAGGCTGGAAATTTACTGCATTTAGTGGTACAACTTAAATATGGCGCGGTGATGTCGAAATTCGTTCAAATATCCCGGAATATCGAACCAACCAAAATTAAGTTGATTTTAAATTTTTATCAAGTATTTGACCAATAGACGTTGTTATTGTTTTTAATTAAAATTGTTCTCACCTGACGTAGATCGATCCCGAATCTGAGCTACATAATCTGCACGTCATTCAAGGTGTGGCGTCACATTTTACAGGTTGTATATTATGGCCGGTTGCCGGGTTTGCTCAACTTCTTATTTTCTGATGCATTAGCTAATTCTTAATTGATAAGGACTTAAAGTATTTTTATATAAACGGGTATAAATTTTATTAATTTATTTTTTAAGGGCAACCTTAAATAGCTTCTCACTCTTAAGGAATAAAATTTAAGGATTATGGAAAAATAGTTACTTACGCTCTTTCATCAGCAAATTTTCAGACTAATTAAAAAACACGCATTTTTGACAACATAAAACACGAGAATAAGTCTTTACACTAAAGCAAGACAAGAGCTCCTGAGCTCCCAAAGACATAAAGTAAAGAAAAATGTTGCGATTTAAAAAGAAAGTTAAGAAATTGGGTAAAATATGCATAAAAAATATCTGAATATTGCAAATTACATACTAAACACTAATAATAACAGCTAGGAATTAAAAAGTAGGAAGTTGGGTTATCTCGGCTTATATTTGAATAACAATTTTCCAGAGTACATAGACCACTGGCTAGCTAAGGAATCAATGATAATAGCGTAATTATACTTACCGATGAAAAGATTAATCCCTATTTAGATGGTTCACTTTATTACATATTACACATACATGCACATTGCAGGGTGATTGTTCTAAACCACAATTATTGACAAAAATCCTTCATTTAAATTGGGAATTCTAGCAAAATAAATAAAAACAGTGTTGCCAGAGTGCTATAATAGACATAATTTTAGTAATCTCTAGGAGCTATTGGAGTTCCAAATAAATATAATTAAAAATTAATATTTTGTTACCTCTGTGGAATTCTGCAAGATATAGGCCAAAAATATGTAAGTCTGGCTACGATGCAATTATGATAATTACAAGGCGAAATGATGATGGAGTGTTAAAACGTGAAAAATTGGTTTTTTTTCTTCTTCTAGGTATATGGGAAAAGTTCATTTCGCCTAATGGTGGCTGTAGGTAAATTTCGTTGGTCATAAAATGCGCAGGGTGTTTTTAAAATGAATGAAAAAATCTGCATTTTTTATTGATAAAAATACTTATAAACATTACGTGATGTCGTGGAATGCCAAAGGATAGACCGATCTAATGATCCAAAAGCTATGAACCTTCTAGCTTGTTCAATATTTCATGTACGTCACTTTTTATGTACGTGAGTATAGATTTTCCCAGGATCAACTATGGCTCTTATCACTTGTATTCTCATAGGGCAGCAAAGTATCATAACATGGTATACAGATGAGTCAAGAACAAGAACTGAACAGGAGATCGGAACCGAAGTATTGTGGCCAGGAGCCAAATTCTCCGAAGCAAAGGGAAAATACCTGGACATATTCTAGGCGGAAATTAAGGCCATAGGAAGATATGCGCAGTTCCACCTTGAGAGAAACTATAGGGGAAAGAGAATGTCATCTTCTTAAACAGTCGAGCAGCCATTAAAGCGCTTAGTCCACCAACAATCAGCTTCAGAATGGTATGGGAGTACCTAGATAGGCTAAACGGACTAGGCAAGGATAACAAACTATCCCTTCAATGGGTATCAGGACATGCTGGGATATAAGGTACCGAAAACGCTGACCAACTGGCAAAAGTGGAAGCACAAAGCGGTAAAGATGAGCGAACCAAATGGATCAGCTTATGGAAAAGTTCATCAGGGTTAAGGCAATCAAAGATGCTTCTAGGGCTCCCTAACCCAGGAAGATCAAAAAACCTTATAACACTGAGTAAGAACAATTTCCACATCCTCATCGGCTTTCTTACGGGACACTGCCGGTTGAGAAGGTACCTGGAGAGGATAAAAATTGAAAACGAGCGAGGAAGGGGAGGAAACTTCGGAACACCTTCTTCCGGAATACGAGGCGGTAACGAAGAGGCAAATGGCCTTCTTCGGATTATGCATCGTCGAAAAGGAGGAATCTCCATCCATAGAACCGTCCAAACTACCTGATTTTATCAAAGCACTTAAGCTGGATGAGATAATCTGATTGAGAATCACATCAACGGAAGCACCAAGGAAGGAGGACACGATAGCTACACAGGTCGCAGTGTACTAATACTTCCCAAGATCATTCATCTATTTTTTCATTCATGGCTCTCATTCATCTTTGCGACGTGGCTGAAGAAATAGTCAATCCCGCCAAAATGATGTCGGGGCCCGCCGCATTGACTTTCCTGGTAAACGAGGCTGCTTGGATTGTTGCTGCATTGAACTGTACCAGATTTCTGTCGCCCCAAGTTCGAACTTTCTCCAGATCTTGATTAGTTATTGTAATCAACACCCAGAACTGGACATATTCTCTGATTCCTCTCTCTATTCCTTTAAGAAAAATGTTTTGGCTTGCTGTGATTATTATTATTGCTCAGGTGGTTTCTCAATATTTAATTAAACTATATGGTAATTTACTTACCCCTACTTATGTCCTAAGATTTAGAACTGGTAATAAAATGGGCGTGAGCGTATATTTTTCAAATAAATAAGTTTCTCATATCCTACAAAGTGGTATTTTTCTAGCTTGTCATAAATGCGAATTGTCGCAAGCTCTGATGTCAGGATATATTGGTGTTGACCGAGACACCCAGTAGTCCAATTAACGTGGCTGAATAAATAGTCAATCCGGCCAAAATGATGTCGGGGCCCGCCGCATTGACTTTCCTCGTAAACGTTGCTGCATTGAACTGTACCAGATTTCTGTCGCCCCAAGTTCGAACTTTCTCCAGATCTTGATTAGTTATTGTAATCTGCTCCTGTCTGCGATGATAAGACGCAGTTGCTAGTAAAGGTTTTTCTAATCTAAATTGGGAGACAAGGGTACTTTCATCTGCAAAAAATGTAAACAGGATTATTGGTTTCGGTCAGCAGGTCATTAATATAGATGAGGTATAGAGTTGGTGGAAGTATTGCGCCTAGAGGCACGCCACCATTAAAGGTGTGAGACTGGCAGTCCGAAGTTTGTTGAGCAATCCGTCATGCCAAACTCTGTTGAATGCCTTCGATATATTCGCAATCGCTCCAGATTCTTCGTAGTTCTCAATTCCCTACTCCATATATAAGTCAATATATCTTCTGTCTTTTTTGGAACAGGTTACATTCAAGCGACTTTCCAAGAAAATGGATATATTTCGGTATAGAGAAGAAAGTCTAAAAAAAATGGGTGTTAGTTCGCTGGCGCAGTTCTTTAACACGATGTCAGTTTACATCCGGTCCTGATGCCTTTTGGGTATCTAATTCTTTGAGCATTTTACGAATATCACGGTGATAAAACTTAACGTCTGTCATGGTAGTGCTGATGTTGGATGTGGTGGGAAGAGCCTTGCCTTGGGGGACATTTAAAGTATAGTGCGATAAAATATTTTGCCGAGCATGTTTGCTTAGCTGAAGTAGCCGTGATGCCGCGTTCGTCATTCAAAGTTGGGAAATGCATTTTGGTAAAGGTATTACTTACTGCCTTTGCTACCGACCAGAAATTCCTGGAGCCGCTGGGGCATTCTAAAAGTTTATTTCTGATTCTTTGGTTGTATTTGTCCTTAATTTAGATAAAACAGAAAGTCACTAATTTACCTATCAGTGTTTTTGCGGGTATTATAATTTTCATATCCAATTAACTTCCAAATCTACTTAGATATTATTGAGTTTGTTAAGTGTCGTAATTTTTTGCTTAACGTGAATTAAATCCTGATTAAAAAACCGCATAAACTAAATTAGGTTAGATACTTGGCGTCGTATTTCGCGGCGCTTATTTCAAGCAAAGTATAATTTTCAACTCTTATAAAACTACTTGTGAGAGCACTTTCTTTTTTCGAGTATTTCCTACATATTGATCAACAGCACTATAATGAAAGTCATTCAAAATTGGAGTATCTTTATTTTGTATACAATAATGAATCATTGAGTGTGCAACCAAAGAAAATGTTCCAATATATTCATCTTAAATTAACTTTTAGTTGCCCTAAGATTAACCACAACCTAATATTATTTCGGTCCGGTAAAATAATCGCCCAGCCTAGTAGTCCATCAATCACTAAATTTACTTAATATCACGTCTTCATATCAGAAGCAAACTATTCTTCTAGAAACCAAATATGTTGACAAAACTTGGCACTTTTCTATAGGAAGATGTATTCGCCCTTCGATCTCGATTTATCTTTTGCAAAATATAAAGCGTCTTAGGCCGTTTCCGATAGGGCATTACCTCAACACAAATCGTATTTAAAGCTATTCGGTTTGCAGTATATCTCGCAGAAGATATAGTGCCATAAACCGATTGAGGTTATAAAGTTCATTTTTATGAATTCTGTGTGCTACCTTGGATATCAGATTTAATATTTATCTCAGATTTTCTACAATAAGTAAGGGGCTTTGTTTTTATTGATAATAAATTTTAGTTCTATTTCATTGAGGGAAATGTATGAATGGTATATAAGCAAAACTAGATGAATTATTGGCCTGTTATGTGTGATGTTTTCAGCAATGGAGAGGCATATTTATATTTGGGTCCTAAGACCTATTTCAGCCATCAGGTATAATTTTTAATTCAGATTTTCTACCATAAGTAAGGGGCTTTGTTTTTATTGATAATACATTTTAGTTCTACTTCATTGAGGGAAATATATGAATGGTATATAAGCAAAACTAGATGAATTATTGGCCTGCTATCTGTTATGTTTTCAGCAATGGAGAGGCATATTTAAGCTTAGGTCCTAAGGCCTATTTCTGCCATCGATTACGTCTTTTTGTTTACTGAATCCAAAAATTAGGTCTCTTCTCCTCTTACTTATATTTCAATAGATAACTCTATTATTAAGCGTTATGGTACTTTCAGTAGTTTATTAAAGGTTTCTGTTAAAGTTCGCACAGCCGTTGTTGACCCTCGAAACGTATGCAATTGCATGCGTTTCGAGGGTCAACAACGGCTGGGCGCACTATATTGGGCAATTTTTCCGTCAAGGTTGAGACTTTACATGTTGCAATTCCTTTGAACCAATGTTTAAATTATTTTAATTTTGGAAGCTGTGTGAAACTGCATTGAAGTGGGACATTTCTCAAACAAGGAGCTAAACATTCTATTTTCCTTTGTAATGGAATTTATGCTTATTCCGCTACACTAAAGTTTCAATTTAATTGCAAATGATTCTCGATATTTAATATTTAAGTCGCCAGTGACATCTATTTACGAATGGGTTTCTTTCGTGTGGATAGCGATTTTAGGAGCGCTACTACGCTATTTTGTACCTACAATTCGTGAATTTATTTTACTATAAATTACTATATTTAATATTGAATCTTTTTATTACTTGAGGCTACGTGGTTGATAGTGTTAATCACATGTTATAAATTAGCCAATAAAATATCGGCAAACATAATTTTGTCCAACGTTTTGAATTAGGAATACGAGATGTTTTATCTTGTGTTGAGACGTTGACGGGTGAGTGCTGACTTTTTAATCTTGAAATATTTAATTCATCTTTATTTATTTATTTATTTGTTTGGTGGCCATAAGGAATACAACAGGTTTACACCCAGGAAAGTATCCACAAAATTAATCGATACATTATATCACAAATTCCTAATTATGTAATCAATATAGAAAATCTTAGACAAAAAAAACCCTAAAACCTAGAGGCAAGTATATTTATAGAGCTCAACAATAATACCTAGTTTCTTAACAGAGTCAATCTTATTTTGTGGTTAAAAGTGTTAGGCGACATTTGAAAGAAATCAACTGAATTGTAAAGGCTATTCGCAGTTTTTGCTATTCTGCACAATGGAGAGTTCTGTGAACAATTTCTGTGAAGGGTACAAAAAATGCTTCGTTCGATCTGAGGTTAACTTGTGGAACATTTAAATTTATTAAAGAAAGAATTTGGGGCGCATCGTAATAAGAATTAATTATTTTATACAAAAACATTACATCTGTTAATTTCCTTCTGTTCGCTAGAGATAAAATATTGAAGTGCTTCCGAGCCAGTTCGAGGTTATTACTCTGATTCGAATAGTTGTTTTTAAAAGAGATAAATTTTAGAAATTTATTTTGGATATGTTCTATACGTTCAATATAGACCTCATATTGTGGGTTCCAGACTACACTGCCAAAAGAGAGCTTGCCGAGTACAAAAGCATTATATAAGCATGTGATGACTTTAATATCATAAAATTCAGTACACTTTTTGAAGACATATCCCAAGAGTCTTGAAGCGCTCGAGGCAACTAAGTCGATATGAGTGCCGGAAGTCAATTTAGAGTCAATTGTAATGCCCAGATCCCTCAAGTGATCCACCTTCGGGAGAGTAGTATTATTTATTTTATATTCGAAATTTAATATTCGCTTGTTTCTAGTAAAAGTAATCGTTTGACATTTTTTTTAAATTTATTTATTTATTTATTTATTTTTTGCAATTTAACTAATTCTTTCATTTTTGATTCGCTTAGTCTTATTTGACTAAAGCAAGAATTTAGCATTTTTGTATTCCACTTTTATTGGTTTACATCTTCAATTTTTTTTTTAATTATTGTCGTGACCTTTTGGGTAATATTACCGATTTATTGGTGAATATTTGCATCTCTCATTAGTCAAATTCATGTAGTTTGAAAGAGGCTTAGTCCAAATTTAGGAAGACCGTAATTATTTTATCGCCAGTGGTCACGCACATTATTTTATGTATTTTCATTCAAATTGAACAGTATTATCTAGGTTAATTCTCGAGGTAAATTCTATATATTCCTGCAAAGGTACTAAATTGAATTTCAGTAGATTTTCTCCGAATTTTCCCTCATAGTACTGCTGGTTTTAATATTTTTTCTTTTCAGGTTCATTTGCTTAAATTTTCAATTTATTTATTACATCAAGCATATAATTGTTAGCATTCGCCCTGTCTAGTCTCAATCCTGATGCATCGACATTATTTTGCATTTATGTGAGGTTAATCTCACATATGTAAATTTATCTGGTTTTATCTTTATCTAAATTATTATTATATTATCATTATCTTTAATTGAATTGAGGCGTAATTGCGCTCAGTTTTCGTTTGCGTGCCGAGGGCCTAAGTAAAGTCATATAGCTGCCGCGGTTAATGCAACCATTCAACAAATTTGTCTAAAAGCATGAAATTTGGCACACACGTATTTTAGGTCATTGTAAGATTTTTGACCCGGAGGGCAAGGTCCTTGTTGAGTTTGACTCAAAATGACGTCTTTTTTTCAAAATGGCCGATTAAAAATTCAGAATTGTTAGTTATCAACAGTTTGTGGCACCTAATATGTCAATTTTTTGGCGTAAAATTCATTAAAACAGCCCTTTTGTTAGTGCAATGTTATATTATATGATAAATTTGTACAGTGTGGTTAAAAATGTACGTCCAATATGGGAATTGCGATTCTTATAAGCTTAGCCCAGCAAATCTTCTTCCTATGCACTAAAAAAAAAGGAAATTGGTTAATAAGTCATTAGAATATTTATATTATACTATTTGCCACATATTTACACATGTATCCTTGCACTTGCACTATAATGTACAAGTCAGTCCTGCGCGCCGGCATGAGCAACGTTGCGAATCATAGCCTGATTTGCAGCTTTCTGCATGCTGTCCATATAGATGAAAGTGTTGACCAAGTGTTGACCAATACCAAACTGGCTCCCAGACTTCATTGTACTGCACCCAACCCCAAGAGATTGGTGCCGCTGGGTCACATTGTAACATATCCAATGATCTGCCCCAAATTTGGCCAGCTTAATGTGCAGCACGAAGGCAGTGTTGTAACACCGCTGCGGAACTAGGAGGAATCAGGTGTAACGGCTTATTTTCGGTGCAGAACAGATGCTTTCGAAGCTGATCGACTTTGGAGAATCCTGTAGTTGCAACATACATCTTTGATGTAAAGTCTTCAAGAAGTGCTTGAATGTGACATGGAATGTTTTGCTTTTTATATATGGATAAAATTCAAAATGAAAATACTCCTGAAAAGTTTTGGCTATACTTGGAACAACTAAATGCACCATTACAGCTCCATCACAGACTATTCCGTCGTGGGTTGTAACTAAAACTAATTTTTCCAAAATTTCTACTAAGTTGAATTTATTTCCAGATCTCAGGTCACCATTTAGTGAAATGGATGGAGGAAACTCTTGATTTTCATATGTGAAGAAATCATCCATTTCTAGATTCACTGAGAATAAATAGGCGCGAAAAAAGTTGCACGTTTTATTGCTTTTTATTTTCGTTCTCAGTTTTTTTGGTTTTGGGCACAAGAAATATTTTGGAATTTTGCTTTTAAATACTTTTAGTCTTATTTACAAGTCTGTCATTTACAAAAGTGTACATCTCAATGGGGGTATTGGATTTAGATAGAGACGCCTACAACACGTTTTTTTTCTAATTAAACCCAAAGATTTTTTTTCCCAATTAATAAAAAAAAATTAACCTAACCCCAGAGAGTCGCGTTACCAAGCCCGGCCCCTGTCGTGGGGTCGTTTGAGCGCCACCCGTTCTAGCCAGCTAAACGAAAAAAGCTCGGCAAGTGTTGTATCGAGTGGCTAGATTCGCTCATAAAATTAACCGATTCTTAGTACTTAATTTCAAACTTTCAAGAAAATGAGAATAATTATGGCACTATAATCAACTTACTTAACCTATCAAGAAAACACAATCTAAAAATTTAATGGACACTATATTTGCTACTAAATCCTTTTTTTGCAAACACAGCAACAATCTATCTGGAGAAAAAGGTTATATTAAAATGTGGTTGAGTAGACAAAAGAATGTTAAATGACTTAAAGTAATTAATAAAATAAACAGAGTACAATATGAAGATTCTACGTACAGATACCAATTCAGTTGGAAAACCTCGGTTCTATATGCCTTATCACTAAATGCACTAAACACTACTTATCAAAGTGATCACTTGACGCAGACTAAGCTTCTTACAACTAGGCATGCGTACGCTAATAGCTGCACTGATGGTGATAATATGCCGCAATGAGCGGACACAATGATTAGATCAAAAAACTTGAGAAGTTAATAAAAGCACCAGATTAGATTAAAACTATGGTTAGCTTGATTCATATGATAAAAAGATAAAATTCAGAGCGGTTATATATGCCGACTAATGAATGAAAAGAATGAAGTTATCCAGCCAGCGCTTGACTTTTAAAATGAGAAAACAACTCAAAGCAATTAGATTAACTGGTCCGATAAACCAGTGAATAAATGTAAATGTAAATGAAATTAATTAAGATCAATGAGCTACCTCAATTCAATGTTTGATTTATATGAATAAAAGCAAACGAAGAGTAAACATAAGAAACAATGAGACACAAAACGTATACTCAAATCCCGTCGTCGAACTCTGTCGATGGCCTCTAGTGCGGGAACCACCAGTTAAGGCCCTTCACTGACGCTTCTGGCCTTCCAGAGAAAAGGTTGTGGACCTGCTTCTGAACCTTCAGAACAAGTGGTAGTTCTGCACTTGAACTTCTGCCCACCAGGAAGAGTGGTAGTTCTGTAATTGAACTTCAGGCCCACCAGATAAACCCTCGAACTCGGACTTGAGGGTGAATTAGGAGAGATTCGACGGTCTCGGTCTTATGGGACGAACGTGAAAGCCGCTAGTACGCCTTGGAGAGCCCGAAAAATCGGTCGTGTTAAAACACAAACAGAAACGACACGATAAATCCCTTATCAAAAGGGTTGTATTATATCACAATACTTAAAACGTGGAGTCTCTAGCCGCCCTGGCAAGCGTTCGTCTTACGTTCCGGTCAAACTAGCAAAAAACCGTCCCCTCCGTTCGTCAATTCGCCTTCGAGATTAAATCCTGCGCCACAAGTAGGTATGGGCAGAAAACATGACAAGTGATTCGATACAAGGAATAATTCTAAGAAAATAAACGCCTTAATTATCGCTTATTATGATGATAAATGACGGCGGAAGCCACGAATAGTGAGCTAAAATTACATTCTTCCAGAAATGCTAGGAAATGCTTTAACAGGAATGATAAACCTTCAAAAATCTAAATCGAGAATGATGAACGCGCGATAAATAGCCCATTCCTATTATTTGGCATGTACCACAAAAACTAGTCGGCCGTACCGAACGAGAAATATATTTAAAGCAGAGGTCCAAAAACGATCTCCGGAACATCAACTTAGGGTTCTCAAAAGGTAATAGAATATTCAAACTGAAACTAAATTATGGTTCAATAAGTCAAATGCAACGTATTTGCGGGCTAACAGAATTCCTTAAAAATATAAATCCATTCGCTGGCTGTTTACGATAATATAATGCAAATCAAGCCAAGTTATTTTAATAATAAGGTACATCGCTCTAGCTTATCCACTAAAATAAATGGTCACAACGGATTAAGAATACAAATATATAGCTAACCTATACTTAAAATATGGTTAATTTGTATTAGGAAACTGGCATTTACAAGCAAATCGAATTAATAAATTTATAATTAATAAACCGATGCGTGCAAAATACAGCATCATTTTTCTAGAGGCGGCATATAAATAAACTTTTAAAAATGTTTGCTCTTGGCAAAATCGAACTGTTACACGCGGATAGAGACTCAGTTAATTTTAACTTGTATCACATTAATTTAAAGCAATTTTAAAAAATACCTGCATGATAGAAAATAAAAACTGTATTATTTTATGTTTCGACTTAATTTCGTTGTAGGTTATTTCTGACTAACCTGTATACAGTATTTTTAGGGAAACTTGCATCAGCAGAAGAAAAAAACAATATTTTTATTGATTTTTCAGCTGCATATTAGTCAAAAACGACCTATAGACCGTTTAAAACGGATCAAAATAAGATTTACTAGATTACAAACCGCCATTTTGAAAAATAGCCGCCATCATGACTCATAATCAAAACTTAGGTTTGTCCTCCGGGTCAAATCCCTTAGGAAGGCCTTAAAAATGTTGTGTACCGAGAGTCGCTAAATTGGAACGTCATTCCATTATTTTCTTTTAAATTTTATATTTCAATCATCATTTTCTTTTAAATTTTATATTTCAAAGTAAAGAAAAGGATAACTTGAGTAACAGTACTTATTTATAATTTTTGCTTATTGTGTGCTCAACTTAACATTTAAGTTTCTGATTATCTCTGCTACCAGCGAATTTTCAATTTGTGGATTGCTTCATCATATGTTTAACATCGTCACTGGTGTTCACCTGATATTGCCTTGAATATTATTTAATTAGCAATATACATTGGTCTAAGACTAGTTTATTTCTCCTTTCATGTTATAAACCTGCACGGCTGGTTGAAGGAAACACCTTGCTACCCATCAGCAGGTGTTCGTCCACTTGCTGTACTGAACCACTCTGAGAGAACCAATACTTCGTGAACCAAATAAATCCTCGATAAACCCAACAGATATTAACTTGGGAACAGGCAGAAACGGTTCCAGTGGAGGTCCCAATACGATCGCTTTGTTACAGAATAATTAAACGAAGCTAAGTATTAACCAGTCAGAAGATAAACATATTGTAAAGACCAATTATAACTTTTTAATTTTTTTAATCTTTCACATTAATTTTAATTTCATTACTAGGCCAATTTATTTATCAGATAAACTTCATTTCAAATAATTTCATCAGTCCTATCTGTAATTTAATTATATAGTTAATATACAACTTGTTTTTAACTTTCCTCTTTACCTAATTTATGGCAGGATAGGGGTCTGCGAGACATTGCGATTTCTGATATATAAGATATATTGTCTTTATATTTAAGTATTCATATTCAGTTCGCATTGTCTCTAGGAACTCTGGCGCTCACAAAAAAATTACGGCTAGTAAGAAAAACAACCTACCCCCTGAGAATACCGTAAAAAAAAAAACGAGTCTCAAAACGAACATCATTTAATTAAAAAGAATTTCTTATGGTTATGAAAAGTAGTATACAGTTGGCGAACAACCAGTATTTCATTCCAAAATGCTCCCAACGCCATACATAATCAATTGATTAATATTTTGCTAACTTTCGCTACACCTTGATATATCCCTGATCCATATTGAGCGTTTCTGAAGAAAAAACTGTATTTGAAGAAGAAATTAATATTACCGCGGTGAGAATAATTGATTGAATGTAATTGACCGAAATGGAAACGAAGCAAGCTGCGTAATGCCTAAAAGGAAAACAGTTAGAAACCAATTGAATCGGAAGGTATAATTATCGCCCTTATTTTGCCTTTAAATCCGTCTGCATTGACTATCAATTTCTTTTCCTTTAATCGCTGACAACCTTGGAGTCAGTGAGAAATTATATAAAGCACTTTAAAAGATGACTGGCTGGAAATTTCCCGAAGTCCTTATATACGCCTATTATAAACGGGATAGGTTTTACTTAAAACTTTTTAAATTAATGAGCTCGCCCAACTTTCTTCAAAGTTTTAGAATAATTGTCAATGTTTATTCGGTTGCCTATTATCGTTTTATTTCGAAGCGAATGCCGGTTAGGCACGTTTATTAATTTAGGTTGTTTGGAACTTTAAATAGATTAAAACTTTTTGACTTGTTGAGCCTTCACTATTTTATTAGTGAAATACTACATCAAACTTCTAATTAAAAATAATATTTGACAGACTCTGCCTTAATCAAATAATAACAATTAACGCTTAACTTAAATTGGATTTTTTATCTCCGAAAAACACAACCGGGTTTAGTGATGTTGGGCGTAAAACCCTTTTAAATGAGTTAGCAATATAAAATAAATAAGATGTTACTACCCTTAAGGATGCGGCCAGCGCAACATGTGCTCCGACTGCTTGTCGGCGTGGAAGTTGGTCAATTATTTACTTTTAACCAGGGCGCCACTAATTTGAAATAACTAAATACGCAGACCCACACTGGAAAGTCCTCGTTCTTAAGAATCCTTAAGGGCGACTCAAAAAAAATCAAATGACTATTACCTACACTTGTTTGGTTGAGGTATCTCAGAGCAAATAAAAGACGGTACATTCGTGGAGGTTTAAGTTTATTGGGTGCTAGTTAGGCTTGTGCAAGTCAATAAATAAACAAAATGATATAAATTAAAAAAAAGTGTAAAAGAGCTTAATTGGAAACAAATAATAACCTGATAAATGCTCACAAATATGGTATTAGATTATATCGGATGTAACAATGTAACATAACAAATGATTACGAAAAATCCAAAATCATTTCCAACAAATTAATGATAAACGCAATATCACAGATCTATATAGCTACGCAACAGATACCTCTTCCAATGCTTTTTACGCGGGGCCAAAAATGTTCACCGGCTGTCGCGAGCGGGTGAACCAGTCGTCTAGGAACTGGTCCGTGTTGCCAAGTTATCACGTCAAACAATATTCCGGTTATCTTTTTCACCCGCTCAAATCATCGAGTTTTATTATTAATATTTATGTATCAAATAACACAAACATATTTTTTTAGGAAAATACGATTTTTGCATTTTTTATTAAGCATGATAGTTTATTAATAGTAAAATAAATGAAACGGCAATTTAAATGAACAAATTTATAATATTGATAGTAGAGTTTCAAACAAAATTAAATGGTACTTTGACATGTCGATAAACATTAATTTCAAAAATTTCTTTGATCTTCGAAACAAAAAAAATGCGTGATAATATTATTACTTAATACAAATAAGAGATATTACAGTATACGTTAACAAAATTTGTAGTGACCTTTTACACCGATATCTAAGGTGAGTTTTAGCCCATGTTCAAGCAAACACCATTCACTGAATCTGATAATGAACTTTAATTTGACATAATATAACATACGATTGCCAAGAAAATGAGTAATACCATAATGTGATATGAAAGGTAAAATACAGCGTCTTCATTCATGGGGTGTAGATAAAAAAAACATTTGTGCACCTACCAACGTAAATAGGCACAAAGCACATAATGGACATGGAAATTCTTGTTTCACTGAATTCGAAGTTTGAAAATTATTGTCCCAGTTCGACTGAAATATGCCTGGTTAAGAATAATTAAAATACGGGGCAATGCTTTTGCGATGTGTAGCTTTTTTGTTAACCTTTGTAATACTGAGTAATTTTAATACCCTTACTTGACTATCTGGAGTAATTTTGAACCCCACCTTGTTTTCATATTTTTTTATAATTTTTATATTTACTTTTTATTTGCACTGAAAAAACACAAAAGTACCAAATTTTGTTATATATATATTGATAAGTATTATAGTTAATGCAGTACAAAAAGAAGAAATTTTGACAATGCACGAAACCACACTCTTGACATGGTAGCTGGAAAAATAGGTCTGCAATAGCACTTATCTCGGCTGCCCAAAATAAAAACCATGTAACTCTAGTTTTATTAGAACCGAGAAAAATCAGTTTTTGCATTTTATACGAAACCGCTGAAAACAAATAACTTTATGGGGGAAAAAATGTTACTGCATTTTGGATACAAGAGAAGGGAATTATGTCTATATATTTTTGCTCGCCTATCTACAAAATTGGAAGATAGGCCTAGAAAAAACTGTTTTTATTTTTAATTTAGATCGTTACTTGATGCCGAAATTACAGTAAAAACAAAGTATTTGCCTTTACTCTGTTTTTGTACTGTACCACTTGCTGAGGTACTTCAAAATATTTGTTTAAAAACCAAGTAAGTGCCATTACAGTTTTTTTGCATTTGGAATTATTTTGCTTGTAAATTTGATGTATAAATAAATAAATTTGATTTATAAACACATGACAGTAACTACCGCCAAATTAATTTTTTTAATTTATATAAATGAAAAACTGCAATAAGAAATAAAATTTATTTTAAAAGTACATTAAAGTTACGATAACAAAAAAAAGGTTGACACAGGGTTTAATCAGTAAGTATTTTTAAAATAACACAAATTAAACATAAAAGTAACTTCTTATTCATATAACGTACTGAAGTTTGTAGTTAAATAAGACCAAAAACTGCAATATTCCTTAACAAAAAATTAAAAGGTATTATGTGCATTTCTTAAATGGAATGGAACTTTTTTGATTTGATTTAATTGATGTCCGCAAAGCTGGGACACCGTCTGCTGGTATTTTTATCTATCAGAATGTCAATTTTTTTTTCAAAAGTCCGGTTTAAGACAGTTGCCCCCATATCGAGCATGATCGAGTTTTCGTTAATATGGTTTGATTAATAATTTATAATAGGTTTGTTCTAGCAGCGATTTCAAACTAAAGCCAAGCCATCCGGAGTTTGCGCATTGCAATATAAGCGACACATAAATCGCTATGCGCAAACTCCGGATGGCTTGGCTTTGGTTCGAAATCGCTGCTAGAACAAACCTATTATAAATTATTAATCAAACCATATTAACGAAAACTCGATCATGCTCGATATGGGGGCAACTGTCTTAAACCGGACTTTTGAAAAAAAAATTGACATTCTGATAGATAAAAATACCAGCAGACGGTGTCCCAGCTTTGCGGACATCAATTAATTGCAAATCAAAAAAGTTCCATTCCATTTAAGAAATACTCTAAACTGGAAATAAATTTTGTGTTTGTGTTATTAGAATGTATTAAAGCTAAGTTTTCAAATGGAAAAACTTTGATGATATACTAAGAATAACGTACTAAATCGGAGTTTTATCCACAATACCGAAACAGAATTATTGCACTCGACGCGCGTTTCCCTAACCATGTTAGCATCATCATCTTCCGATGATGCTAACATGGTTAGCGAAACGCGCGTCGAGTGCAACAATTCTGTTTCGGTATTGTGGATAAAACTCCGATTTAGTGCATGTTGCCGGAGGTTCCAAACCCCAACATAGAAGAATAACGTAGATATAGGGAGTGGCACTTCTACGTGGGACACACTGTAGATCATAATTTATTATACATGTATAATAGGATAGTGATATTTGTCTGAAAATTCGGTAAAAACCCAATTAAATACTTACTTTTGGTTCAACATCTGTCTCCTTTACATTTAGTAAAGCAAGTTGCACTAATCTCTTAGATCTCGTACTAAAACGACTGGAGACCGACATCATAACCTTCCCCTCTGAAATCTTCTAAAATACTGAGCTTCCGTGAGCTACTAAAACTACTTATATATATTAAATAATGATTTTATCCTAGACGGCGCAACACTTTAAAAACAAAGTAAGTGCATATTCCAAGATAAAAACGGTGTAAGTGCAATACAGTTACTTCGTTTTTTTGTTGTAAGATACGTTTACTCTGTTTTTAATTTGAAAAGGCATATGGGTAAATGCAGTTACTTGGTTTGGCTGATGCCATAACTTCGTTATTTATTATCTTATTGGGAAAAAAATTATACCTAAATGTGCGCAAGAACACAGTAAGTGCGAATAAAGTGAAAACTAAATTTTTTAAAAAATGTCAGTTACATGGTTTTTATTTTGGACAGCCGATCTGTTGTCCATAAGATTTCGGTAGGTTCCTTTGTAGCTTTTAAAGCACCTTGAGAAATCAAAAGACGTATATATGCTTTTATTTCGATAAGTTCAGTTGGCATCCATTTTCTTTTACACGACAACTCACATTACTGACTGGGGTGTTTTTGTACCCTATCTACTTTGGACATCTAAAAAACGTAAATGCCATGGTTTTATCAGTTGATATTTTTTATAACAATTAAAAAGTACTTAGAAAGAGCATATTTAAAAGGATTGTCGGATATTAATACGTAGATAAAAATTATCGCCTAAACAACGTAAAAAGTGCAATTTGGGTTACAAAATTACCCCACTTAGTATTATGAAGGTTTAAGCTATAATAAAAAATAAAAAAGAATCAAATAAAAGCTAAGACATTAAGCTATAGAATGTGACAAAAAACACAAGGTGGTATTTCAAAAATAACACGATACTTTTATATTGTCTTCGACTCTATAGGATGCCAAATGTTTAGCTCGATACAATTTAAATTCAAAATTCAGCCCCTATTTTCTAAATACGACCCTATACTACCTCAAAAACACAATCATTTTACATTGTCTTCAAACCTGTATACGTATGTAAATATTTAGCTTTATACGGCAATATAATTTCAAATTTGGGTCCCTCCTCCTAAATACGATACTGTGCCAGGTCAAAAACACTATAGTTTATATTGTCTTTAAAGGTTGTATACGTATGCAAATTTTCAGCTTGATACGACAATTTAAATTTAAAATTTGGCAATGAAACACCTTGTCTATCATGCAAATTTTGACAATTTAAATTTAAAATTTGGCCCCCTTCTCCTGAATTCGGCCCTGTACCAGCTCAAAAAGTTATTTTATTTTATTATTATACTTATATTATTATACCTTAATCCCAACACTTTTTAGTGCAAGAAAAGCAATTGCAGAAAAATGAATAGGTAAATAATAATAGAAGCGTATACCTTTTGCTGTTTTCAAAACAGTTTACAGATTACTTACCACAGTTTATAATGGGATGGTAATAAATGGGAAAACAAAAAACTATTGGCATTCACTTTATTTTTATACATTAGGAGGCTATGACAAAAAGAACAGATGGTGCCATCGGGAAGTGGGCAGACTTTGCGGTCGCGATTCGAGCGGAGCACGTGCCGTCAGTTCGCGACTTGGCAACGCGGCGGAGCAAAACACGTCTAAATAGGAAAATATTTAAGTTTATTGCATTTTTGGCAAGCGACACTTTTAATACCGGAGTAGGTATCTGTTGCGTAGCTATAAAGGTCTGTGGCAATATGCATAAGGTATATATCGTCACATCAACTAATAATTAAGAGTTAGCAGGATAATACATATTGCTACTAAACCTTGTGCCTATCTACCATGGTATACGTGCCCCAGTTGTACATAAATAAATCTTAACGAATCAGTTATGGAGTAGCATTACGTAAAATTATTATAATCAGACAATGTTTATCATTTACCACGACATATATTAACCCTTCGGAAATCTGTTACGTCAAACTGTGGGGTCTAGTAGACCCCAACAAAACAATGTATATACAACATAATTTTTGGCTTTTGCCAATTAATTTTCTTGTATTCATGGTAATTAAAACCAACAAATCTTAATCCTTTTATTGATATTAGTAGTTACAAAGTGTTAATAAAAAATAGAAATGTTTTTGGTCAAACAGTTTAAACACTTTCAGATGTTGGCCAAATGATTTTAGGAATTCACGTCTTGTCATTTTGTAATTATTGGTGTTGCTTCGTTACACTACTTCTCTATTTATGGGCGCAGTGCTCAGAACAGGAAAGAAACTTCCAACAATCTATCGGTAATTTATCATCTCTAAATAGCCTTCGAATGCATGGCAGGTGAGAAAGAATATTTTCAGCGCGTCTCCTGACTTTGGGTCGCGTAACTATTGTCATTTTGAACCACTTACTTCCTTTGTCCTTTCCTAAATAGAATGATCAGGTATCCATGATCATTGCCAGATGTATCTTGTCTTGCTTCCAAATTACTGTTGTCGTCCACCAACTCTTCTAATTCATCTTCTTCCCACTCCTCCACTTCGTCTTTCAACTCGTGCAGTTGGCTTTATCCATCTCTTCAACTTCACGATTTTCTTCACCATGAACTTCTGAGCCTGAGCTTATATTTTCATTATCTGAACCCAGTTCTTCAAAAAGAACTAACAGCCGTGCTTGCTCCTTTTCAAAATTTCCTATTTGCCCCTAAAATATGTTTACAATAATTAGGGGCCCTTCACATATTATGTAGCGCGCCTGAAGGAGGAGAGGTCCAATGATTAAATTTGTTACGAAGTGTTTCATGGGGAAGGGGGCTATCACCTGCGTTACATAACATCAATATTTCAATTTTATACGAAAATAAATTCAAATTTTCGCACTGCAAAATATTGTTACATTACTGTTGAAGGGGATGATATGTAAACGGGTCCTTTCTATAATTACGCAGTAAAAAACTAAAACTCGAAAAGAAAGCAGTTACTACAAATAAGCATCGCCTTTCATTCAAACTAATTAAACTCATATATTTTTATTTATTTAATGTTAAATTTTACTAATTTAAGAACTTTTAAAACTAAATTATATCAAAATAGTGACTTACCAAACAAAAATTTTAAACACGCGTGTTGGAATCCAAATCCACAAAAATTCAAGAATATCGATACTAGTTTGCTCGGTGATCAATTTCACACTAACTGTCGTAACTCGAAGACAAGACGGGAAGCTACAAGTACCAGAAAGCTAGTAGCGTAACTTACTAAGAGACGGCGCTGCAATAATTGAACCTCTGGGTCTGTCACACCCCAGCAGAGTTCCGAAGCGTTAAATTGTAAGAATAGGGAAACATAGTATAATTTTACTCTAGTAAATAGTACCCCTACCAGAGGTATACCTATTTAGCATTGATTACACTTAAACAGTTTCAAAAATATTTATATCAATACAACGCATAAAAGAATAAAACACGCAATCTAATACAAAGCTGAAAACACTAAAACACGCAAATTACATTATATGGAAGATCACAAGCGCTCTGTGTACACCCAATCTGTCTTACCCTATACACTTACCTTCTCTGGTCTCCGCCGTTATTACCTCCGGCCCTTGGGACCCATAAACTCTCAGTGGCATTTGAGGTAGTGCCCCTATCTCTGTGGCGGCAGTCGGTATACCGACCGAATTTGTCGGCCGGCTACACCGGAGTCCAATACGCCAAAAGCGGAAAATTTTAGGGGTGCCGCGCCCAATTTTCCGCCAAAAGTCATTAAAATCGTTAAAAAAAAACAAAAAGGTTATGGGGTCGAAAACGAATAAATAACATAAACATGATGGTGGATTCAATTAAAAATTCTAATTATGTAAATTGCAATAAGTATATATTTATTTCGTTTTTAAATAAAAATATATAAAATATTTTAATAGTTCCCTACTAAAGTTTTAATAATTAAACATATGAAATTATTAATAATTATAAAATAAATAATAATTATTTAGTTTAAATATCAATAAGTGGGCACCTGGGTGGGCACTCTACATTTTAAGGGGAGCACTTGACACCCAGGCCCTCCCTTGGCGACGCCACTGTTTCAATTCCATTGCATTTCTTTCTTGCTTCCCTGATCTTTATTTTGAAACCTCTATGAATATTTTTATAATCCATTGGATAGGTTTCATCACTGGTCTTATATTACGAACCTTAATTAGGACTTTAGACTTTACAATCTCGAAGTAAATATGTTAATAAACTAACTTCATTGTTCTTTTTATTATGTGATATTGAATAATCAGTAAAAATCACTTACAGTTTCCAAAAATTCCGAATTTGCAAAAGATGATTTATAATTAATTATTATTCTCAGCTTTTTTATATCAATGATTGATTCCTTATTTTCTTCTGTCAACCGATCATCTAATAAACCTGGCAACACTCAATCCTCGAAAATCCTATTATCCAGGGACTTACGCTTATTTCAAATTTAGTTATAGAAAATAATATTTTCCAAGAAAGCTGGAGATAAGGAGTATCCAAAACCCATTATTCACATGTATCTCCGGCAACTAGAACTTGCCACTTGCCACATTGTCTTTCAATGATAATTTATAATTCAAATATTCGCTAGAAAACAGATATTTCTCGAAATAATCCCACGCCCTAGTTCTGATAACTAATGCAAGACCATTATAAATCCCTTGCTTTGTGAGTAAATTTACTGCTGGAAGCATTCTCTTCTTCCGTTGTATTCAATTGTATTATCATCTCTTAGCTCGACATGACTAACGATTTGACACCGAGAAACTGACGCAGCTCTTTTTTTGACGATCCTATTTTAGTTTTATTAAATCTTATATTTGGTCTCATAACGCACTTTCATCGTATGAGGGAAAGAAATATGTTGGTCGTGTCTTTGTTGGAAGTTCATTGCTGTAAGTGCTCCTACTGTGAAAGCTGCCTTAATATTACATTTGAGGCACATCATAAGTCATGTATATACCTATATATGGGAAAACTAGTGCAGTTTTATTGGACGTGTGACAATTTTACTGAAATTATTATGAACGGGCAAATACTTGCTCGTACAAAACATTTTAACTATTGATTGATACAATTATTATTGTTGGTATCCCTACAATAGTTCGTAACACAAATGGTTCAGCCGACCATACGTGCAATACAAAATGCTATGAGCGGAAAATTATTTAAATTGGAAATTATTGGAGAAAAATATTTATTGATCCGAGAATTCTTGATGTAAATTATACTTCAAACGGGATATTTTTCCAATGGAAATTTCTAGGATTCTGATTGGAAAATTCCTCGAACGCAAAATATTTCTTATGAAATATTTCACAAACGAGAAATTATTTAAAAAATAGTTTTCAGTGAGTTTGAATTAATGTTGGTAAGAAGTATGGCCGTGCTTGTTATTTTAATAGCAAACACGCTAGCTATGTTTCTGACTGAATTAACAGTTTTCTGATAATTTTGGATACTTGGAGTTAGAATCTGTTCGTGAGCGTGGCTTATTAATTTTCGGTTAATTAGTGTTTTTAAAAACCAAGCAATATTAGCCCAAACTAGCCAAAACTAATTTTGGGTTTTCGAATGCAAATTTTTGTTAAATCTTACGCTCGAGGAATTTCCTGTTCGAAAAATAATTCCTTACGAAAAATGATCTACAGATCCCATGCAAATAACTATATACATAAGAGCGAGAGTCAACATAGCGTTAAACAAACTATTGAAAAAGAAAATAGCTAAAGTTTATACGCAAATATCGTCTTTAAGTACATTTCTACAATTAAGCAAACAAAATAATAGTTTCAATAAAACAATTATTCAATGTTAAATTTAGAACCTCTATATGGATGCCCGCTCTAGGGACCTGGCGTCCATCGGAATATGAGATCGACCCTATTGCATTTTTTTTTTTGTTTTTGAAGCGAAACTTCTTTAGCGAGGGTAAAGTCAGAAAAAATGCTTATCAAAGTGAAACGCCCCTCTAATTAAGCATGTCCCAGTATAGCTAGAAGGAACTGCACCCCCCCCCCCCCCCCGCCCCGTTCGACCAGGAGAGGAGGGAGACGGAAAAACTAAAATAATTAATTTCGGGAGAACGGGAAGGGCTACGGGGTCGAAATTTTTATGGTAGGTGCGCCTCATGGGGGGCTACCTTTGATCATATGGGAAGGACCGAGCCTCTAATTTAAGGGAGGATTTTGGGGAAAAACGATGTTTTTGAAGATATCTCTGCAACAGACCTTCGGATCGAAAACCTGACAAGCGATGAACCAGTCACACGGGGTGGGAATTATACCCTCACCCTCCCACCTCCCCGGATACCCAAAAATTTTCAAAAAAATGGGAAAATTCGAAAAAACCTAGAAAATTGTTCGGAAAGTAATTAAAAGTATTATAAAACAAAATAAAAAAATAATTACAAAAAAAATAGAGATACGCGGTTTTCGGGGAAAAAAGGCAAAGAAGTTCAGCTACGAGGCCGGGGATCGAAAAAATGGAAAGGAAAAAATGCTTTATGAAAAACACAGTAAAAAAAATTTAGAAAGAATGGAAAAAAAATTAAAAACGTACAAAAATGTCCGGAAAGTTAATAAAAGTTATAAAACGAAATAAGACAAAAAAACAAAAGATTGTTAGCAAAGTTAATAAAGGGATTATAAATCCAAACAAGAAAAGAAAATAAAAAAAAAATTGTTCGAAAGTTAAAATTGTAAATAAAAAAGGAAATAAAGAAAAAAATATATAAAAAAAAGAGTTATAGAAACGCAGTTTTTGGAGAAAAAAAGTTGAAAAAAAGGAAAAAGAAATGAAAAAAAAGTGTCGAAACCAGGAGCAAAAACCTTAAGAAAATATAAGCTCAATTTCGTATATATCTTTCGGAAGTGTCACTTCAGTTGTGTGCTTATAAGGGTGAGGCACTATTATTTTTTCATGACAGTGGCACGCACACTAAAGGGAGATCCTATGGCACTGAAAGAGCGGTGTGTGCGCGAAGATGTTGATTGACACGGTTCTTGAATGGTTGTAGGTTGTAACTAGGGGACACAGATGTCCTGTGAGTGAGTTCCACAGTGATGCAGTGTGCCACACAAAGGAATCCTTCTAAAGCGGCGTTCTATGTGTTTCCAGTTGTACAACGTACCCCGTACGTGATACTGCGCTCTTGCCGTCCATCGCGACTGTTTGACAGGCGCTGCTGGGGGCAGGATGATGCGGGCCAAATCCTGGAAACAAGGTAGGCAAGGCAGTATGTAATAACTTTACAAAAACGTCTCTCCTGGATGAAATACTTGCCATCGTGTTAAAGAACTGCGCCAACGAACTAACACCCATTCTTTCCAGACCTTTTTTTCTGTCTTACCGAAAGGCGAGATACCCATCTTCTTGGAAAGTCGCTCGAGTGCAACCTGCACTAAAAAAAGCAAGAAAACCACGCCATCAAACTACCGTCCAATTGCCTTGGTTTCAATAAACTCCAATGTCATGGAACGTGTAATCAATCAGCAACTACTCAAGTACTTTGAGACGAACAGAATAATTAGCGATAACCAATACGGTTTCCGCAAACAGGAGATGTATTATTGGCAGATAATATATGGAGTAAAGCAATTGAGAAGTACGGTGAATCTCGAGCAATTGCGTTAGATATTTCAAAGGCATTCGACAGAGTTTGGCATGACGGATTGCATTATATCACTGAAGAGTTTAGCCAGCCAGACTTTTGCATATTTTCCGCAGTTTATCAGGTACTCCGGATAAAAATTACCGCATCCTGGTGCTTTTCCTGGGGTAATATCTATGAGCGCTGATTCAATTTCTTCATGTGAGAATGCATTTGCGTATTCAGTGTCCGCTGCTTCGTTCCTCAGGATTCTTAGTTCCCATCTTATCTCAGTTGTCTACGTTTTGTCATTTGGTGCTCTGGACATCGCTACTATGTGGGATGCTACGGCATTTGGGACAGCTGCTCCGCTTCCTAGCTTCTTTAGCAGAGACCATGCTTGACGGCTTGAGGTCTGGAAGTTTTGACTTTCCACCGTTTCTGTCCATTTTGTTTGCCTTGCCGCATCAAGGCTATGAAGAAGCTCATCTGCCACCTATTGATCACCAGTTTCAAGAAAGTTTTGGTAGAGATCTTCGCTGTTTTGGAACTACCCTGGGATATATTCTTTGCGAAATCCTCTAGGTAGTCACTTCTTAGCGGTGCTTATTATTGCTCCAATCAATCTGACATAGTTTTTGCTGATTGGTGGAATCCAGCCCAAGCATTTATCTAAGTCTCCGGAGAACTTTTTCCAGTTAGCCTTTTGGAAATTCCATCTAGGGTGAGGCATAGAGGTCACGGGTTGTATTTGGGTGCCTGTATCTATGTTAACTGGGTGGTCTTGGCTGTGAAGGAAGTCGCATAGTACTTGCCTGATGACTGGCAGGGGCTGGCTATTAGTACCAGATGAGGTGAAACATAAATCTGGGTTATATTCCTGCCTCCACGCTGCAGATTTGAACGTATATCGGTCTTTAGCATCGAAGGTAAAATTGAGACTTTCATCTTCAGCACATTTTATTAAAGCCTCGCCATTTGCATCGCAGTCCTTGTATTTCCACTGCTCGTGGTGGCTGTTAAAATCACCCATGTAAACTGCAGGGTGAGGTTGTATTTGGATTACAGAGGTTGGCCATGAAGCAACTGGTGGTTTGGATACGGTTATACCGCCGATTTTTACGGCATTGTGGATTTCGTTTTCTGAGGACGCGGAAATGAGAGAAATATTTTCTATGTCTTCCTCAAATAGGGTGCGACTCCATATACATGATGGTACGTGGAACCAAGTACTAGTTCCAGGTATTCTGCCTCTTTTCCATAATTGTCTCAGTACTGCAATGTGTTTCTTGAAAGGTTAAATAGAAACGTGCAGAAAATCGCAAAGAAACTCCGAAGTTTTTAATATTCCGGCAATTTTAGGAATCTGGAGAAACGGCTTTAATTTTGATGCATTATGAGAAATTTGAAAAAATACGTCTTCCAATATATTGACTTCAAGTTTAGGTAAAAATATGTAGATTTGTACATATAATTTCCTGACATCTCATTGAAAATGGTTTGAGATTTGAAAATGAGCCTGGATCGTAATTTCTGATCGATTTTATGACATATTTCGAGGTAGGATTTTACTTTTAGCATGGAATCTCATTTAAAAGATAGGAAAATAGGTCAGGATCGGAGAATATAGACATAATTTTGAAGCGATAAGATAAAATTTCACTTTAAATATTAAAGTTTTGGCCAGTAATTTCAAAACATGACGCATGAAACATGTTGTATGTCATTATCGTTAATCTCGCATTGATGAAGTTTTATTTTTGTCATGTGGACTTTAGCACGCATCGTTTTCTTTCCTTTATTTTACCACTTGTGTTAATGTATAAAGTATACCCAAGTAAATGCAATAATAGTTCATACTCAATATTTAGGCCACTAGATGAATTGTTAACAATTTACAAACGTTTCACTCCTCTAAAACAGATGCAAATTAAAAACAAAGTAATCCAATAACAGTTTAACTTCATAAACTATTCATATTTTATATATAATCTTCAATATATATTTTGTATATAAAACCGGAACGATACGAAGTTTTTTCCTACATAATATACGCTTTCTTTACTACAAAAAAGGGATTTTCTAATATAGAACACCGGGCGCTGTTATGGACAAATGGGGACAAAAGCCAAAGGCAACCCCATGCACGCAATATACGATTACTAGCCTTTGGAAATATCTGGAGATGAAATGTCGCTTTTTCGTTATGTTCGCAGGAAAATGGGATTCATAAAACAAATCGAAAATATAAGTTTTTTACGGCAGGTCTCACGGATTCGTTGGTAACATTGCAATATCTGTAGAAAATTATTGGCTTCTCCGTTTGATTGTATCGGCCTATATAATATATTTTCTTGTTATTCGATATTTTCTCGCACTCATTGTTTTCCATTATCGCTTTCATAATAAAATTGTGGTTAACCGTCATGGCTACCGTAGAGAATCCTCAATTGGTAGGAGCAGATCAATTTTTATTGATAGATAATTTGAATTATGTTTTTACAAAGGTATAAGTACGGGACAACAAATAAAACAGGGGAATCCTTCAAGACCGAGTAATTGATATTACTATGCGGAACAATAATTATAATTGCAAAACCAGACCTATAAGTTGTAACAATGTTTTGCTCATCGCAAACCGAGTATAATGTGAGCCAATTAAAAGATCAACAAATTTCCGCGATAACTTATATATAAATAAACGGCTCCCTGCGTTGGGTTATTACTTGGAAGTAACGATACCGAACAAACAGGGAAAATAATTAGAAGCGCCGTACGTGAGATAATTGCTCACGTTATTGATGTCTCTGCATTTTACACGGGTGTTGCTGAAAGTAGTTATAGAATCTCGAAAAGTATATATCTCTTCACACCTTCTATAACTCCTGACAAGAAAAGACGGCCATCACCATACAAAGATAAAACGGATGATAAACTGAGATATTTAGAAAAAAATTTTAAAATTAGTTCCTTTAATAATAAGCCAAAAAAAAATTGAAATAAACGACTATATTAAATGGTGTCTGACATTTAAGGTATCACTATTTACTCAGTGTTTGAAATATGAACACGGACTGGATCACGGAACTGCATGTAGAAATCAGCTACTTCCTCAACTGAAGAAGGAAGGACTCTACGCGTAGTTGAAGATAGCACAGTAAAAAAAACAGCAGAAAACTTGACTTAGTTAGGCATAGCCAAGAAGCAAAAAACCGTCAGCAGTAGCCGTCGGTAGAACCCTGTGAAACATCAATATATCCAAGGTTCCGCATATAACATAATCAAGGAAGAACATTCAAACTCATCAAAATCAAGGGAAATAAAATCAGAAAAAAAAAACATTTTTTTTTAACCTGTGAAAGGGTCTGTCAGCTGCTTAACGCTGGAATCACCAGGCTGCCTCAACAGGTGGAAGAGAAGGCCTCTGTAAGGAAAATTAAAAGGAATTAGACTCCATCCACATGACTCCACAAAATGGTCGACACTCAAAAAAATACCTAAGTCCTCACCTGACAAAAGAAGTTTCTACCAAATCCCGTTACGGAATGAGTTTCAGGCACCAAATAACAAATTAGTTAAAGGTAACGTAAAGGCAAGGCCCGAAACTTTAAAAACTGGGTCGATTGGAAAATTTCACAAAAGGAAAAATAAGTTTTACACTTCCAACCGACACCAAACTACTCTAAAAGGCAAACCAACGCAGAGTGACCTACACGACACTTCCCGAAAGCAAAGGAATGGTGAATGTGTCTGAGATGTTTCCATCAACTGCAACACGTGCAGAGATCGGTTTTTAAGGTAACTGACAAACCAGCTGCAGAGAAAGGCTGGCAGTCCGAAGGACGGAAGTTTGTTGAGCAATCCGTCATGCCAAACTCTGTCAATTGCCTTCGAAATATCCAACGCAATCGCTTGAGACTTTCCCTAGTTCTCAATTGCGCTACTCCATATATGAGTGACATATAATATGTTATATTCGGTAATCTAAATCCTCACTGCGTAGCGCCTAACTACCACTTTAATACAGTTCAAGACTGATATTGGAAAAAGACCATGACTACCGTAAGATAAAGGCACTGCGAATACAATAAATAATGATTAAATTTCAATCCTTGAAGGAGATAATGGTTATGTATATTAATATGTATTCAGAGTAATATTTTAAAATTCTTGTCAGGTAAAATGGAAAACAAGTTTTTAACTTTAATCAGAATACTTGGTTTTATATTTTCCTCAGAACAAGCAGAAGATTACTTCTGCAAGTAAATTAAAAATGCAAGAGCCGAATGTTTTCGGTGTTTGTTCAGCCCAACTTAATGAAACTTTGGAATCTAGGCCTGCGGAGTGGACGATATATTTGCTCAGAGGTGTATAAAAGATAGGAACATTTGCCTGTAAGGAAAACTAGCCGCATTAACGCATACCAAATTTAAACTTTTTGTAGGGAGGAAGCGAAGATATCATAAAAAACGTTCAGCGGTTATACAATACATTTCAAGTGCACTCAATTTACAAAAAAATAAATCTGAAGCATAACAAAAGGAATATTTTTATTGCAGATTTATAGACTAAGATCAAGAAATTATATTTCAAGAATTTTATCGATTAGAAACAGTCAGTTTTGCGCCGTTGCGTTGTTTGAATAATATTATCTAATACGTAGTATCGCTAATTCCTAGCGACTAGGAATGCATATTAGAAAGATTGTACGCTCTAATGGAAATTTCTTGTTTATTAGAGTTGAAAACATCAACCAACTACGGAGAATTGACAAGCTTATCGTGTAGTACTATTATGGAATATTGAGGTAAGTATGACTTCTTGGGTAATTTATTACGTATATCAAGAACGTACCTATATTAATGCCGCATATAGTTCGGTTTAAATTAGTGTTGACAATACATTATCGTTTACATTTCCCATAAATTAACTTGCTGCTATGTGCATATTCGTTACTAATTCATCGCGGAAATCACTATTAAATTGGACTGCATGGTAAACAGGAGAGTTCGATGGTCTTAGTTTTTCAAATGATATGCTTAAATATTTTTTCTTTAATTCATTTTAAAAGTTTATAACCCCCGATAGATACCTTAAGGAGTTGTCTATAGGTCCTGGTGTGAAAAGGTTGTTTTCAGAGCAACTGTTAATCTTTTTAAAGCTCCCAATCTTCCCTGATAGTAAGAACTTAATATGATTTAGATCACCTTCCATGACTTGCGATAAGAAAAACCATAAACACTCAGCTAAATCGTCAGGGAACTGGCATCATCAATGAGAATAACTCTATGCAGAAAATTCCCTTGAATATGGGAATTAAGTTATTAACACCGTACAGAAAGGTAGAAGACTGCAGATAGAGAAATAAAAATATTGGTTAAATCCATATATGAGAATCGCTTTTTTATGTGGCAAGAGAACCCAATTTCACTGGCTCAAATGGTCATTCCAGATGGTTGTTTACTAGGAGTCATCACCTAAAGGTCGTGGTTTGAGAAGATTGACTCTAGAGCAACTACTGTCAACTCTGACCAAGCGCAAATTATTCACCAGAAAAGGAACTTAGTCATTAGCCACTGTCCCTAAAACAGGATCAATGTTTTCGAGTGATAATGGAAAAAAACATAATGTGGAAAACACAGGACAGCAGTAACATGGCAACAGCTCGCAACCTTCCCTGAAAGAAGAACCTTAGCATCAATTAGATTACCTTCCATGACTAGCGATAAGAAAAGCAATAAATACTCAGCTAAATCGTAGAAGACTGTGGCTAGAGAATTAAAGATATAGGTTTAAACCAGATGAGAATCGCTTTTTGATATGGCAAGAGAAATCAATTTTAATGACTGGAAGGGTCATACCTGATGGTTATTTACTGGGAGTCATCACCTGAAGATCGTTTTAGAAGATTATCCATAGAGTAACTTCTTCCCTGAACAAGCATGGCAATCGCATGAAACAATATGGAAAATGTGTTAATGCAAACCCCGTATTTTATATTGGCTATATACTGTGATGATTTAAGCTAGAATTGCTTGCAAATCCATGACCTAATAGCAAGTAGTAGAAAAAGAAACAAACGCTCAGAAGCTGACAAGATAGCGATCAAGCGCCGTAACGAGAATGCTTCTAAACGGAACCTTTCTTGTGAATGTAGGCAGATGTACAAATATCCTGTAGAACGATAGAGGACTGCAAGTCATGGCGAAAGCCCAAACAGATAAATATTGCTTGCAATTGCTTCCTTAATGCAGGGAAAGAACCCCGACCTGCTGGCCAGAATCGTGTAATTGTTACCATCAATGGATCGTAGTAGACCGGCGCCCATTAAAACAATTTGTAACTCTGATAAAACTGTTACCCTTGAAGCAAAATCTTCCATGTATCATAGCCACTGTACTTAAAATGGGACACTAGATAATAACATAACCTAGAAAACTAAGGCTAGCTATTCTAGGGATCTATAGCATAATGAAAACTGCATAATCTACAGATCTAGATGCTTCACAGGGAGGTTATTATGGCATACCAACAAATGAGAGATGCTGGTACTTGATATATTAAAACTACGGTTGTAGATCATGCAAGAGTACAGACAATAATATTGAGGAAAATCTCTCTGCCCACCTACGATTAGTTAATACCTTAACAGATGGTCCATATGCCTAGTTCACTAAGCGGTGTTAGTATTAATAATTATAGGTGTGGATCGAAGAGTAGACAGTTGGGCGAAAACGCCTCTATATTTTCTAATAAGATCATATCAATGATTTTTAAGCATTTAAATTAGCGTAGTCAAGTTTAAAAAACACCCTATCTAAGAATATAGGGAAACCTGAAAGGAAACTGCATAAACTCAACTGGACTTTGACTTCAGCATACCAAAATAAACATCAAAGTTGTTTATTTAAATATTAAATATACTCATATATACCGTGCAAAAAGGAAAATTAATTTGGCCTCAAACTTTATTGAGATTATGGTATCGCACTTAAAATAATGATAGGATTCTATAAATAAGTATCACCCAAATTATAAGATCATTAACCCTTAATCCTAACCTCTAACTCACTAATACTGCCTAGTTATATTTTTTTAAATATGACAACTAAAATCTGAAGTTTTAAACTTCTGACTAAATAAAAGATAATCACAAAACTCTTTAAATAAAATACCTTATATAAAGATAAAAAAAAATCTATTATAAATTAATCCCATGGCAGCCATAATATCAGTAGACAAAAACAAAAATACAGTTAAAAATATTAATTAAATAAATTCACCTGTGAAGAGAATAAATGATACATTAAGATCTACAGGGGATATCGAAGTGAGCACAGTTCGATAACCGCCTTATGGACAAAAGCCTAAAGTAGTGGTTATATGAGATGGTCTACTGCAATAAGGCTTACAGCAACTTACAATAAGACATTTACTGACCAAGATAATATCGTATACGGTAGTGAAGAAAGTCGATTATTAGTTAGTTAAATAACTATAAAAAACGGTAATAAATACGATAAAAGATAATAAACGATTAAAAATCATTTAACGGTAGTTTCGAAAAAGATAAGATATGGTAAGTAAAATAGGTAATTATAGGGCCTACTTGTATGCCATTTTCTTATAGTCATATGGAAGTGGAATTCACTGGTAGTGGTTGGTGGCTAGTCCCTAATTCTCCCTACAGCTACTTGGCTGGACTTAATTAGAGCATTACTGCTCCCTGTGAAACTGCACATCACGCCACATGGTTCAGCATAACTTCGACAAAAGGGTCTGGCAGTAACCTGGAAAAATTCTCTAGACTAGCAAAAGACGGGGAGGAAAATGGAACGTAGTTAAATTATAAATAATTTTAACTATTCGATATAGAAACACAAAGATATAACATACCTTTTTGAATAGGGTAACCTCACTTTACATAATACATTTACGATATTGTGGATAATATGAGAAATATTACTGGTAGAGTGACTAGCGGCAGAAACAGCCGCGAACGCTCTTAAATTGGCAAGGTAATGAAGATCGTCATTGATAGAAACTCTATTTGGATGGAGATAAAGGCAGTGATATTGCATAGAATCATAAGTGAGGCAAAGATAATAATATTATTATCAACCCTGATAAACGTCATACTCTTCACATATGAAGCAAAGTGACAGTGTTTCGATCACCACCCCAATCATCTTTTATATACCATTTTATCGGTTATGGATAATAAAATACAATAAATTAACAGAGACGTCTGATCCCCAGCGAATAACAATAATGTGGCAACTGTGTCAGGTAGAAGATGGAAAGTGGGAACTCATAGCTAAATCCTGCGCTGACTGTATGGTGTGCTTGTTATCTATGATCTAGCGCCTATTGGTAGAAGAGATCATGAACCCTTAAAAACGGGCTAGGTTGAGGACCATTCTCGGTTGAATCGTGTAGGTGAAGGAAAAAGCAATATATCCTACAAACAGTCGAGAATTTCAGAGATTGAAACAAAGAAAATATTATATGAGAATCGTAGAGGGAGATGTCGCTCTTTGTTGGTTAGCATGGTACCTTCTTATAACTTGTCAATTTTTTATGGCAGTGGCACACACACTAAAGGGAGATCCTATGGCGCTCAACGAGCGGTGTGTGTGCGAAGATGTTGATTGACACGGTTCTTGAATATTTGTAGGTTTTAATTAGTGGGAAACAGATGTCCTGTAAGTGAGTTCCACAGTGATGCAGTGCGCCAGACAAAGGAGCTCTGGTAAAGCGATGTTCTAGGTGTTTCTAGTTGTACGACGAACTGGTGCGCTCCTGCCGTCTGTCGGGACTGTCTGACAGGAGTTGCCAGGGACGGGATGATGCGGGCCAAATCCTGGGAACATCTGCCGTGAAAGTATCTGTAAAACAGAGACATATCGGCCACATGTCTACGATGTTCAAGACTATCCAGATTCCGGGTCAACTCCGGATACCCGACGAGACGCACAGCCCTCTTCTGAATGGAATCCAGCAGCTTTAGGGTATGCTTTGGTGCGGCACCCCAGATATTTGAGCAATATTCTAAGCACGGTCTTATTTGCGCTTTGTACAGCAAGAGCAACTGCTGCGGTGTATAGAGTTTTTTGCTGCGAAATAGCGCACCAAGCTTCTGGGAGGCTGATTTTGCGATGTTAGCAACATGGTCATGCCATGACATATTGCTGTTGACCGAGACACCCAGCAGCCCGATTGACAAGGATGAAGGAATGGTCGATCCTGTCATAATGATGTCAGGGCCCGCTGTATTGAGCCTCTTAGTAAACGTTGCTTCTTGGGTCTTTGCTGCATTGAACTGGACCAAATTTCGGTCGCCCCAAGTTCTGAACTTTCTCCAGGTCTTGATTAATTGCTGTAATCTGCTCCGGTCTGCGGTGATGAGTCTCAGTCGCTGGTAAGGGTTTTTCTGATCTAAAGTGGGAGACAAGGGTACTGTCATCTGCAAATCTGTAAACAGGATTATTCGTTTCGATCAGCAGGTCATTAATATAGATGAGGAACAGAGTTGGTGAAAGTATTGCGCCCTGAGGCACGCCCGCGTTGATGGTGAATGTGTCCGAGATGTGTCCATCGACTGCAACATGTAGGGATCGATTCTTAAGGAAAATGGCCAGCCAGCTGCAGAGAGAGGCAGGCAGTCCCAAGGATGGCAGTTTGTTGAACAGTCCGTCATGCCAAACTCTGTCGAATGCCTTTGAAATATCCAACGCAATCGCTCGAGACTCTCCGTAGTTTTAAATTGCCCTACTCCTTATATGAGTGACATAGGCCAAAATATCTCCTGTCGATCTCTCTTTGCGAAGCCGTATTGAATATCGCTGATTATTCTGTTGTTCTCGAGATATTTGAGTAGTTGCTGATTGACTACACGTTCCATGACTTTGGAGATCATTGGAAGCAAGGCAATTGGGCGATAGTTTGAGGGCATGGTTTTCTTGCCTTTTTTTGGAACAGGTTGCACTCGAGCGACTTTTCAAGAGAATGGGTAAATCCCTTTTCTGTAAGAAAGAGAAAAAAGCCTAGAAAAAACGGGTGTTAGTTCGTTGGCGCAGTTCTTTAGCACGATGGCAGGTATTCCGTCCGGTCCTGATGCCTTTTGCGTATCTAGTTCTTCAAAGATTTTGCGAATATCACGGTGAGAAAACCTGACTTCTGCCATGGTAGTGTTGATGTTCGGTATGGTGGGGAGAGACTTGCCTTGGGGCACGTCTAAGGTAGAGTGCGATGAAAACATTTTGGCGACCATGTTAGCTTTTTCCTTGGCTGTAGTCACTGTGATGCCACGTTCGTCCGTCAAAGGCTGGAGAGACGTTTTTGTAAAGTTGTTACTTACTGCCTTTGCTACCGACCAGAAATTCCTGGAACCACATGTATAATATATAGTATAAATCCAAATAAGAAAGCATTGATCGTAACCACCTGTTGGCAACCAAATCTTGTAGTCGGACCTGATATGAAGCGTAATCTTATTATTTTCTCTGGTAATAGGTAAACTAGACGTAGTTTCGTTATCCTTCCAGAAGTGCTGGTTAAGAACGACTTGTTTTATACTTTAAAAGCTTCTGTCTCGCAAGATTTTTAATAAATATCAGATTGCCCATTGGATTAAAAATCCAACAAGTGTTTCGCAAAAAGCCCCGCTAGATGCTTCGATTCTCTTTCATAATAATAAATTGAATTATTGTTAAAATTATTAATTATACCCCAGCTCAAGATATAATGCCGACCGCTGATACCTCTTATACTAAAATATAATTAATGATGATATAATTATCTCTCTTCAGCCAAGGAAAGGATCAAAGATTGTAGGAAAATTTGTTTATTTAAGAGAATATTGAGCGTGACAGGTGCTTTCATCATTAATTAGTAAAGCGAGTTTCGTCTAAATTTAGTAAACACATTAAGAATTCATTTCCAAGGCACTCAATTTCCTAATCTTTAATACCAATACGTTTTGTTATAAACGGTCAAGAACGGTATTTTATAAACTTATTTGCAGATATACAGTGTGGTCATTTAAGTGTGCTACATATGAGGTTTTTGTTATTAATTGCACAACCAAAACACAAATATTGCTCAAAGTTGATGCATGTTCGATAATCATATTAGGTGCACTTAAAAGCATGTTCGATAATCATATTAGGTGCACTTAGAATGGTTGCAAGTCAGACAGCATACAGGGTCGGTCAAAAAATATTAAAAATGTTTATAGTAAAGTACCCCTATCTCAGAAAGTTCGGCAAAATGTGTTAGGAAAGGTTGTTTTGAATTTTTTTATAAAGGCAAAACATTTGTAATGATAATACCCATAATGAAAAAGACTTTCATTAAAAATGCAATATTTTTATTTTAAATGTTTTAACTAAAACGGAGTTTTATCCACAATACCGAAACAGAATTATTGCACTCGACGCGCGTTTCGCTAACCATGTTAGCATCATCAGGAGATGATTAAACTTGAGTTTTTGCATGTTGCCGAAGGTTCCAAACCCCAACATAGTTTAAATGTTTATTTAAAAAACTGTACACATTAATCGGCAAACATGAAATCTAAGTATAATAGTCGCGAATATACATGAAAAAAGCACAAATGACTACACTAATTTTTTAATTATTTATGACCACAAAGGTGGGGGTGGCAATTAACTGTATAATTAACCACAATCAAATTAGTGGACTGTATTAAAATAGATTGGTGGGGGTTTTACAGTGGTTGTGAATTGAAAAAGGTATCTTAGGTATTAAGTACTTTAATTATGCAATTCTTCATTTGCATTTGATATGAAAAATATATACAAGTTATACAATTTCTGAACTACTTTCGTGCATTCACTCATTCACACATGAACACTAAATATACAAAGGTTACTTATTTATAAATATCTACTAAAAAAGTCTTGATTATTCAATTTAAAAGTAAAACGTTTCTTTCCTGATTTTAAATGAAATGCACTTTTATGTTTTCAATCTAGCACCTTTCTTTCTCACAGAATACCTTAATCTCCAATGCTCTCGACTTAACTTCGCTAGGACAGGCATCTGACCAAAGCTTTGATTTGAACCTTCGTCTTACGTACAGGAATAATTTTTTTTTAATTTTCCACAGCCGGCGCTATTTTACCTTCTTCTTCACAGACGAGACGCTATGGCATTTCTACCTCAAAGAGAATGCGTTAATATGCTCAACACTGACTGAGACAAGGATATATTAAATTGAGAACGATTAAAAACGATTTTGTCATTTTGCTTTACTAGAATTGTTGCACATGACAGACTCTATTATACCGACAAACCAGGTTCGGACTAAGGAGTAACTGAAATACAATGGTTTCAATGCATAAATTTCTGTTTACCTGGGGTTAAATAAATATATTCGTAGATTAATTATGGCTCATTCATATTACATACATACAGGGTGTTATCACCAAACTATACCGTGAAAAACGAAAGTTATACACATGTTGGGATGTTTCCCCAACATGAGGGTTAAAAGTAAACATTATAATAATTATTAATATTATTATAATTAATTATCATCAACAAAGAAATAAGAAGTGCATACTTATTTATAAATATCTACTAAAAAAGTCTTGATTATTCAATTTAAAATTGAATCGTTTGTCTTTCCTGATTTTAAATGAAATGCACTTTTTATGTTTAAAATCTAGCACCTTTCTTTCTCACAGAATACCTTAATCTCCAATGCTCTCGACTTAACTTCGCTAGGACAGGCATCTGACCAAACCTTTGATTTGAACCTTCGTCTTACGTACAGGAATAATTTGTCAAGCTCAATCTACAATTTTTCCACAGCCGGTGCCATTTTACCTTCTTCTTCACAGCAACAGGTGAGACGAGACGCTATAGCGTTTCTACCTCAGAGAGAATGCGTTAAAATGCCCAAAAGAGTTCTTTGTCCAAGCTTGGACAAAGAGAACAGAGATACAGCAGATATTCTCTAAATATCTGTACAACAAAAGGAGAAAATGACCTAAAAGGATTTGACCTTTGGCGCGAAAAAGCAACGAGCAGCCACTTTCGATGCTGTTCGAGTGACAATTTGAACTGCACCGAAATCTAATTATTCCTACGCGCGCGGAGGGTGTAATAAAGCGGGAAATTATGCGTAGGATTCATTTGAGAGGGTGGAAGCATGTTCTTTTTTTCTTTGACATATTGTTGTTTACACAACACTGACTGAGACAAGGATATATTAAATTGAGAAAAAACGATTTTGTCATTTTGCTTTACTAGAATTGTTGCATATGACGGACTGTATTATACCGACAAACCAGGTTCGGACTAAGGAGTAAGTGAAATACAATGCTTTCAATGCATAAATTTCTGTTTACCTGTGGTTAAATAAATATGTTCGTAGATTAATTATGGCTCATTCATACTACATACATACAGAGTGTTATCACCAAACCATACCGTGAAAAATTAAAGTTATACACATGTTGGGGACATGTGGGTTAAAAGTAAACATTATAATAATTAATAATATTATTATTTTTAATTATCATTAACAAAGAAAAAAGAAGTGCATAATTTGTGCACTAAATGTACCCAAATCTCATCAGAAGCATTAATACAATATTTTTAAACGGATTTGAATATGCGTATGGTCCCGAATTTTCCGATTTTTATCGGCTTATTTTTATTATAACTTAACAATTAACAAATCAAAATAAATCAGAACATAAAATATTTAAAATTCAGAAAAAAATAAATTGTTCAATACATATAATTGTCCGAACACGAAATTCACTAAGAGTAAATTGCAATGCCTTTGCTGGAATATTTCTCCAATGATATTGTATCGAATTTTCAAGCTTAACATTATTAAATTATAACCCCATAAAAATAATAGAGTGAGACCTGTTTAAACAAATTCTCTCGACCATAGACAAGGCGAAAGTGAGTTTGACTTTAACGCTTTAATCTTAAATCCACCAATCAGAGCACCATATTTTTACTCCAGTGTTGTACCGTTTAGCAAGTGTGAATATGCGTTGCTGGTTGTGTAGTTGACCGACCAATCAGAAGCAGCTAGTATAGCATAGAGCAATAGGTCTGTAAAGAATGTTAATATGCCACCGTCAATATAATTGGATAAACAATGAAATAAAAGTTTCCAGCTCTAATTTGAAAATTTATTTCACTTAAGATGCAATGAAAAACTATATACCGATGAACAAAGAAAGCATAAAAATTTGATGAAAAAATAAAAAAGACATTTTATCAAAACAAAATTTACAATTCTGAAAATCCAGGCAAAACAACATGGTAAATTTTAGGCGACCTACCAAATCAGAATAAAAAAAAATCCCATGTGTTGCACACTTAAATGACCACACAGTAGATAAGATCAATTCTAAAGGTTTTAAGCGACATGATCTTGCAGAAAAAAATAGGAACATACTTATTCCCTTAATAATATAGGTACATTGTGTAGCCTCAAATATAAAATTTGTTATGAGATCATGTAAGAAAAATATAATAAGTCCGGCCTGTGACAATCACGGTTTTGCTTACTTTTTCATTAACATAAAAATACAATTAAAAACTTAATCACTTTAATTAAACCCCTGCTCTGCACTTTCTCGTTTTCTTTGAGCTTGTAAACGGCATTCTCCAAATGTTTTAGAATAAATTATTGGGTAATCGAGTGAACTATTTTGTAGAACCCCGCATTCTTATCCACCTTCGGTAAGAGAGCACAACGCTCAAGTACTCTCGCACTTACCACGTATTATTGCTTTTCAAATAAAAATTGCGACAGCTATTCCTGTTCACTACTAGTTTAATAATTAATTCTTTATATAGCTCCTTATTGCTATTTTATGATGCCAGAGGAGTCTCCTCGTTTAATTATAATTGCGTTAAATTTAGATAAAACATTGCTTTCATTAGTTTTAGTTACTTTTAGCTGTATTACTCGTCTTACGTCTATCCATCTAGCCTCATAAAATATCCAGACCGGAACCTGATTTGATATTTTAAAATGAAATTACGATTTAATTTTAAGAACTCTAGAATAAATATAATATTTAATAATAATAATAATAATAATAATAATAATAATAATAATAATAATA
>MU189472.1:0-42182 GCA_016904865.1 Pissodes strobi | reverse complement strand
ACCGTTAAAATGCTATAATAAAATTTAGTGGGAAGGAGAGAATTTTACTTCACGGCACATATTTAATATAACCATCAAAATATCTGCCATTTTTTTAGTCGTGTTGACGGAAAACCTGCGATACGAGATTTATAGACTTTTTTTTATTAATATAGTAAAAGATCGATTGTATTTTTTTCCCATTTGGGCCATATGCCGGACATAGTAAATAATAAATCTCCTTTATTAAAAACATCACTTTTGAGCGTGTCTGAAATTTGTACCAGTAGTGAAATATTAAACATTTCCAGGCTGAAAATATGTACTCTATCTGGATTAAAAATAACATCTCTCTTTTGAAATGGGTTTGACTGAGTCCAATATTTGCCTTCGAAATAATAACATAGCCCTTTTCAGATATTGTTTGTCATTCTGGAAAAAGGCAATTAATGCTATGGAACGCTTAATATCCTCGTGCAAGTTTAACGTTTTGAAATACACTCCTGGACAAAAAAAAAACGGAAAAACATAATTTCGTTCAAAGTAAATCTTAAAAAACTACATCAGTTTTGATATATATTTCTTAATATGTAGGCGAGTTTATTATTAAAACAAATATTGATTTTGCAGAAGGATTTATTGAATTTGGTGTTATATAGTGCAAACCATTTTACCCTAAATTTCTGAGCAATCTAAATGAGTATGTATGTCATTTTTAAGATTTATTAATCTTAACATATTTAAAATAAATACAAAGGTATACAATATACAACAATAACAAAAACTGAAAACATGAAAGCTAACAAATAAATAAACAAACCAACACTAATATGGTATACTGTCTCCTTGAGCTCTAATAGCTGCTGCCATGCGACCTGGTAAGGACTAAGGATTGAACACAATAATTGGTAATTACCGTTTGAGGAATGTTTTCCCACTCTTCAAGGGTTTCAAAACCGGAATGGTTTTAATTTTCTTTTGCGAATTAGCCTTCATAACATATCCACAAATGCTCAGTCGTATTTAAGTTAGTGCTACGTGGATGCCAGTCTAATCGTTGAATGCCCATTTCATCCCGATAATCGTTAATACATGAGTAGTGGATAAAATCCTTACCACTCTGAGTAGAGCTGGATTTTTAGTTCCAGGCTACGCAGACGATGTAGTGGTAGTAATAAAGGGCAAACATGAAGGCGTAATTTCAAACCGCATGTAAAATGCCCTAAACATCATCAAGAATTGGAGCGAAGGGGAGGGACTCTCCCTAAATCCTAAGAAACCTACACGGAACACAGTTAAGTTTTTCCACCAAGGCAAAATATTTCGGGGTCACATTGGGCCATAAACTTACCTGGAACAAGCATCTAGAAAACACCATTTCTAAAGCCAAAGCGGCAATCTGGACATGCCACAAACTAGTTGGCAAGACATGGAACCGAAAACCAAAAATGGTATAGTGGATCTACCAAACAATACTAAAGCCCATGGTCACCTATGCCTCGCTGGTATGTTGGCCAAAAACCCAGCAGGCCACCACTTGGACCAAACTTATTAAAGTGCAAGGGCTGATATGTCTGAGAATAACAAGGGCAATGTCAACGTGCCCTACCGCAGCTTTAGAGGGACTGCTAAACATGCCTCCCCTTCATCTTAGTGTGAAGAGGGAGGCGATTATAAATGCTCACAGGCTATTCCAAATAGACAAAATTCTAGCCTGATGGTTTAACTGGTCACCTGTGCATCTTTGAAGAAATAAAACTGAAGCATGCCAGCAAATCAAGTGATGATCATGTTGGATCTAGATGTCCCATTTGCAATGGTTATTAATGACCGCTAATCATGGGAGAGTAAAGACTACTTCAGGCCGATAACGCATCGCTGTGGTACACAGATGGTTCAAAACTAGCGAAAGGAGCAGGATTGGGCATTTCAGGTCTAAACTTTAAGCTTTCCAAACCGCTAGGCAAATATATAATCATCTTCCAAGCGGTAGTGTTTGCCATAAATATACGTGCAGAAGAGTGCCTCACACAAGGACTTCATAGAAAGCAAATCTACATATTTTCCAGGCAGCCAGGCGGCTCGAAAAGCTTTAAAAGCTTTCACTTGCGTGTCAAAGCTAGTCTGGGAATATAAGCAAACCCTAAAAACAATTAGCAACACGCAACCTGGTAACTTTAATGTGGGTTCCTGGCCATAGAGGTATAGAGGACAACGAAAAAGCAGATTACCTTGCGAAAGAAGGAGCTAGAACACCATATTATAGTCCAGAGCCCTACTGTGGTCTTACGAAGAGCCACATCACAAGAAGAACTAAACAAATCGGAAAAAACCAACTTTCGTTCTACTGGAGAAACACTCCAGGAATAACACAGGCGAAAATGTTTATCACCATCTCTGCGAAAAGAGCAGAACAGCTCTTAGACAAGAATAGAGCAGATATTAGAACTGTAGCCGGACTGCTCACTGGACTGCAATGATACAACTGAAACCGCAGAATATCTCCTCTGCCAATGTCCAACCCAACTCTGCAAGAGGCTCAAGTACCTTGAAGGAGTACACAAGCGGAAGTGCTTGCCATAAATATATATGCAGAAGAGTGCCTCACACAATGACTTCACAGAAAGCACATCTACATATTTTCCAGGCAGCCAGGCGACTCTAAAAGCTTTAAAAGCTTTTACTTGCGTGTCAAAGCTAGTCTCGGAATGTAAGCAAACCCAAAAACAACTAGCAACACGCAACCAGGTAACTTTAATGTGGGTTCCTGGCCATAGAGGTATAGAGGACAACGAAAAAGCAGATTGCCTTGCGAAAGAAGGAGCTAGAACACCATATTATAGCCCAGAGCCCTACTGTGGTCTTATGAAGAGCCACATCGCAAGAAGAACTAAACAAATCGGAAAAAACCAACTTTCGTTCTACTGGAGAAACACTCCAGGACTAACACAGGCGAAAAGGTTTATCACCATCTCTGCGAAAAGAGCAGAACAGCTCTTAGACAAGAATAGAGCAGGTTATTAGAACTGTAGCCGGACTGCTCACTGAACTGCAATGATACAACTGAAACCGCAGTATATCTCCTCTCCCAATGTCCAACCCAACTCTGCAAGAGGCTCAAGTACCTTGAAGGAGTACAGCTATCAGCTCAAGAAGTCAACTACCTCCTAAGAAGAAGCCTACGTCTCTTAAACACAAATTAAGTTGTAGAGTTATGCAAAAATATCTGTAACGGTAGCATTGCCGGGCGGCTGACACTAGCCGAAACGACTTCCTAGCAATCTACAATCTACAATCTAATACATGAGGCTGGGCGTTATAGTGCCATAAATATAAATGTTGGCAACAAATGAAGTGAAATGAATGAAGTGATCTGCTAAAAATTCTACAATATAGCGGTTGGCAGTTTAATTAAAACAAGGTTTGTATGAGCATGTAATGAAATTTCAACACTTACAAATTTAGGGCAGAATGCAACTTTTGGTTCTACACTGTAGAACACCAAGTTCCTTAAAGCTTTTTAATAACCATAATAAAAGCGCCTATACATTTCTAAAATGTTTCTTGGAATCTAATGAAAATAAGACTGCGTTTTCAATGTGTGCTGGGTCAATGGTAATCCATTTCTTTTTCTTTTCCTTCAATAAATTCAAGCATAAATACATTAGGTTAATTGGGATATTTGTGTTACCACATTTATTACTAGTTACCATTTTTGAAGTGAAACTTCTTTAGGGAGGGTAAAGTCAGAAAAATGAAACGCTTATCAAACTGAAACGTTTATCAAAGTTTAATTAAGCATGTTCCAGTATAGCTAGAGGGTTGAAATTTTCAGGACATGTAGCTGGGGTAAAATGATGATTCTGGACGAAACCTGGAAAAATTTTCGAAAACATGGGAAAAATTTGAAAACGCAAATAATTGTTCGGAAAGTTAATAAAAGTATTATAAAACATAATAAAAAAAAATAATAAAAAAAGTTAGAGAAATGTGGTTTTTGGCAAAAGAAAGCCGAAAGAGTTCAGCTACGAGGCCGGAGATGGCAAAAATGGGAAGAAAAAATGCCATAAAAATAAACAGAAATTTTTGAAAAAATTCGAAAAAATTGAAAAAAAACTTAAAAAAACGTTCGGAAAAAAAAGATTTATAAAACCAAATAAGAAAAAAATATATTTAAAAAAAATTGTTCGGAAAGTTAAAAAAGTAATAAAACAAAATAAGGAAAAAAAATAAGTCAGAGAAACGCGGTTTTCGGTAAGAAAAAAGTTGAAAAAAAAGGAAAAAAATAAAAAAGGGTCGAAACCAGAGGCAAAATTTGAGAAAAAAAGCTTTAAAAAAATAAAAAAAAAACAATTCCTTATATCTTTTTCAGAAGTTTCACTTCAGTTGTGTGCTTGTAAATATAAATCAAAAAAATATGTGCCTCGGACGGAAATATGGGGACGGAAATGTGTAAACCGATGTGACATCATAACCCATGCGCATTGAGGAGCAAGCTAATCCAGGACGGCCGCGATTGCAACGACTTAAGTGGCGCTTCTAAAAGCTAGCTGCTAGGGCGGTATTTATGTTTTCATGTCCATGATATAAGACATATGTTTACACATCAATGTCGAGTACTAGCAGACTTGCTCAATTTTTTATTTTGTAATAAAATTATGGTCAAAAATATTTTTTTCTTAAATAATAGAAGGAACCCGCTGTGATGTGGCATCAGGCTGTGATGTGGCATCAGTGCCCAGCTTTGTCGGGCTAACTATACACCATGGCTAAAGACAACATGGGTATATGCAAGAACTACCAGCTAAACGATATAAAAGGGAATGCTTTCCTATTTAAAACCCTAGGTATCAATTTATCTAAATGAATTCAAGAGGAAAGATAAGATAAAGTTAGGTGAAAATCAGATCCACGTGCAATAGTAATCGCTTCTAATTTAACAGAAAAATCCCGTTATGTCGCGCGTAAATCGTAAACTTAATTGAATTGTATTTCCGTACACAATATTATACATTTGAATAAAGAGGCTATAACAAAAACTAAAACATAAAAAAAATGGATGGTACCTTCTCAAAACACCTGTCGCTACCACCACAGAAACCAAGATGAAAGATAAATCTCCTACATTTTTTTCACTTCCATTTCAAAAAGAAGTCTTATAAAAAGGTGCATTCACGGACAAATCACAAAGATCCACTGTCGGCCACAAAGGAGCATTTGCCTGATTAAAATCATGCTGACTTTCATATTTAAACTAACTGATATATCGAAATAAGTTTTTCTACTGCCATGTTTCTATAAAAATAATCAATATAATAATATTTGCTTTAAAGTAACTAGATAGTTATCATATAAAGTATTTAAAAGTAAAAGTAATTTTAAACCTGATGGGCACCGACATTTATTGTTTGTGCATAACATGCAAAACAGCGGCACGAATGAAATTCGATAGTACAACGAGTGTTGTATTTATACCAAGCTACTATAGTGCCTTACTGGTGGCTTGTGATAATCCTGCATATAAATCCGAGATTGCCAATGATGTGTAATGTTGCCAAAAATTTCAATTATGGATTATCTCCTTGACACTGAAATCTATTCCCCTTACAAATGTACGTCAATCAGACTAGTTTTGATATTTTGTTTGCAGTTTTCTGGAAATACAAAAAAATAAAACTAGAGCATAAGAAAAAAATAAACGAAACCACCACAGAAACTAGGATGAGAAACAAATCTCCTACCCTTCTTAATCCCCAAAAGTTTTCCCAAAAAGATGCATTCATACACGTATCACGTAATTCCACTATCCACCACAACTGAGCGTTTGTCCGATTCATATCATGGAAACTTCCGTATTGAAATTAATTGATATATTGAAGTAAGTTTTTCTATTGCTATGTTTGTATAAAATGGCCCTAATATTAATAATTGTTTTATTAAAACTAAATAGTTATCATATGTTATTTAAAAGACAAATTAATTCGATTCGAATACTAAGTTAAAACTAGTTGTAAGATAAAAAGTTATTTATTCTAGTAGGATCATGTTAGGGAATTGTTAAAGTTATCTTAGCAATGTTGTATACTTCTAAGCTTAAAGAACTTATTAAGAATAGCAAATAAAATTATCTACATCCACCAGAAGCAAAAAGAAATTAAATTTTTCTATTCGGTAGGAATTTACTTAGTCATTTTAGGTATTGGATGAAAAGCATTGTCAACATTTAAATATAAAATTCGACAAAAAAGTGAAAAGTTTGATCAGATCACTGTATTTTATGCTGGTTCCTAAATGTGCAAGGAAACAAAAGTAATTATTTTCATCATCGGCGCTTCACTGATGGCGTGTGCTAATCAAGCATATAATTCCGACGATACTAATTTTAACGCAAAATGTAAATTTTGGGGATTATCTGCTTAACAATAAGCTCTATTCCCCTTGCAAATATGCGTCAATCAGCTTTCTGATATCACAAATAAAATGTGTTAGGAGGATATTTGGTCTATTTTGATCCATTGCTTTCGAAAACACTCCGGAAACTATTTTTTTAAAAACATCCTTGGAGTGGTCCTATATCAATAGGGAAGAAGATCGATGTGTTTGTTATATGTTGAGAGTAATTCAAACCGCCGAGGAATAAACGTGTAGCGCAATCCCATGTAAGCACCTTCTCTTCAGTATTCGAGCGGAATTATCCTATTTCCAATAATCGGCTTGCTAATAGTGTTAATCTTCCTTTAATGAGAACTTAGAGAGTTGTTTCTGTATATTAGTTTCAGGCTACACTTTCCCGAGTGGAGTTTCAATTTAAATCACGTACATGTATTCTAATATCAGTTCAGTATATCTTCGTTAAGTAAAGAACCGGATATCGAATTCAGATGAGTTGGATTTCGGTAAAGTTTTTGTAGATCTATATGTATTTATTTCCCAATGACGATAATTAAATTTGTTAAATTAGAAGGAATTTGAAATTCAGCAATTGCTGAACGAAGAAAGTCTCGCTAAACAATTATTTGCAATCAAAAAAAAGTCTCAAAAATATGTGCACTTATTCTTAGTTTTCTATAACGTGATGAAAGATACATAAATTTCATGCAAGAATAGAGATTATGATAACTATTTACCACTATAGGTCAATTTAATTTGTGACTCGTAATATTTATATACAAACAAAATACGCTGTGTGGTTAATGTAGAACTCTTTTACTCATTTGAATAATACTCCAGGTAATATTTGAGTTCTGAATTCACATTAATTATTACTTATAATTCTCGCTATGATTATCATTATATTACGTTGTATAATATTGCTTATATTAAATGATACCGATCCTTCCTCAGTCTTTTAATCCCCTATATATATCGAGTTGATGTAGGTTCAAGACTTGTATATATTATTATAATAACAGTGCAAGGTCGTCAAGGTTAGGTCATCCTTGTTGTCTGCGTTTGATAGCGCGTTCGTTGAACTGAAACAATAATATTACGTGTACCAGATAATATAAATAACCTTTGCTTAAACCTCGACCCGGACTAATTACCTTCACTGGTCTATCTTCTGAAATACGGAGTGTTTTCTTGATACCATACACTTCCCTCTTTTGGGAATGTTCCTTATTTCTGTTGTGGCAAAAATGAGGACATTCGAGTAAACCTAATTGTTCATATTTCTAAAAAAAAACATAAGCTCTACAATATTATTACTTATAATAAAATGTTAAAATAATTGTTCTTTCCAAACAAAATACTAACATTTAGAATTGTAAATTTCGTTTTTTTTTCACTTGACTGGGCAAGGGTTTTTTCTTTTATTATGGAAAAAATTTTTGTTACCTAAGTTATAACTGCGGTTGTTTTTTTTTAAGGCTGGCCAGCCCAACTGCAAAGAATAATTAAAAATCTAATAAATTTTTACATAAAAGGTAGAAGAAAAATTACGTTATGCCTTATACCTATGTTAAATAGAATGTACATTGGGTTATAGGTTATTCTAATGCACTGCACTCGCGTAAGTGTTCTTCGGCACTGCTTAAAAATTAATTTACAAAAATAATTGAATAAAAGTATGGAAATTGAGTTTACAGATTTGCAAACGGTTGGTTTCTATTTTTATGTACAGTTTGCTTTTTCCCCGTTGCGTCTTGTATCGTGCAATTTACCCCCTCTATATTCGTTATGGAGAAAGGACCTTTGTACCAAGGATCAAATTTTGTTCGGTTTTCGTTGTTTAATACAACTAGATCACCTAGTTTAAGCTGTAATTGATTAGCTTTTTTATCGTAGGTCAGTTTCCGCAACTCTTTAGCTTTTGCAATATACTGCTGAGCGCGAATATTTGTCGCTTGTATCAGGTGTCGAACTTCCTGATAATAAGCGTCTGTGTCGTATACAGGGTCAACTTTGTCTCCTAACAGATTCTCAAGCAATTCCGCTTTTCGTGCGAAAACTAGTTCAAATGGAGTATAATTGTGATATGCACTGGGCGTAGTGTTATAGCACAAACTGTAGTATTTGACTAGTTCGTCCCACAAGGATGACCATGCTTCTGGTTAACTGCCGTTTCACTCCCTTCCGGTAAGCGGCTCCTAGTTTTAGAAATAGTACGGCTATAGCTGCTGCTACTAAAATGTATATGTCCGTTGGCATCCTGATTTCCTCTTGCTCCACTATGAAGTTGAAGTTTACCACCCCAGAGTCGGTGATCTCCGATTGCTTGGAGTTGGTCGTACCCATATTTCACAGAATCCACCGAGGCACATAACACTCAAATCTCACGACGCACGTTGCGAATGGCAGGGTCGCCATGTAGAACTCTTTTACTCATTTGAATAATACTCCAGGTAATATTTGAGTTCTGTATTCACATAAATTATTACTTATAATTCTCGCTATGATTATCATTATATTACTTTGTATAATATTGCTTATACGAAGCAACAAAAGTGAAAATTTAAATAAAGCAGTATTAAAAACTAAATAAAATTAAAAAAAAATTCCTTGGAGGCGCCGGACATCAATTCCGGTACACATGCCAAGCGAGCGCTCGATCACCTAGCTCACAAGACGTTGCCCGGACCAAAGACATTTAACTTAAAGAGACCCGACAACTCATTCATAAAAATCACGAACAAAATTTTATCCCGGCTAAATCCGCGCCGTGAACAAGATTCGTCCCCCACTACTAATTCTAGTTTTGCTCGCCTGCGCGAAAGCAAGGACAGTCCATAGGCGTAGACTTTGAAATTGTGAGTTTATCATAATAATAATTTTAATAAAGTAAATAAGTTTAATTTTAAATGATGGTATTTATTTCGGGTGCATTATTTAAAATAAATTTATATTTTATTACAGTGTGTAGGATTATCAAAGTCGGCGGTTACTAGATATGGGTTCTAAAGGTTAGTTAGCTCAAAATAGTTATTTTGCTTATGAATGCGGAAAGTGATACTTTTCCACATAGCGAAGTTCAGGCATGTAGTCGAGTGCGGAAAAGTCACTTTCCGCATGAGCTGGAAACAATATTTTATAAGAAGCATGTGGAAAATACTTATTTGCTTTTCTGCAAGCAAATAAGCGCTCGTAACAAAAAGCAAGACCTTTAACCTAAAAATCTCCTTAAGAAAAAGTATAAAAATAATTGTTTGGAATTATCGAGAGATTTCTTAATGGTCGTAGAAAAAAATGGTATATACAACTCACATTTAACGGCTATTAAAAGCCGAGCATGAGAATATGATAATAAATGTTCGTTGCATAATATACTATTAACCAACAAATATTTAAATAAAACTTCCAAAATTTATTTCCTGAATTATTTCAAATTTGAATACAAAACTAATGAGACACCAGAGTTTTCCAGCTCTGAATGGTTAAAACAAAAATTAAATAATCCCACTGCTAGCCTAAAAATAAGTTAGTTTTCATTATTTTTGAGACAAATAAAAGATAACTGAAACATATAAATTTTATTTAAAAACATATAAATATGACAAATAACTGGTTAATGACTACATATATTCAAAAAGTAGCTTAATAACCTTAACCCTCTATTAAACACTTATTAAAGATATATTATAATATCATTATAAATACTACTACACTGACAAAAACCTGCTAAATAAACTGGTTTATCTAGAAAAGTATTAAATCTAGAGTATTTCTTAGTAATTTTAGAACATGAGATTATTTAGCGCAGATAAATCAAATTGTCTGCAAATGGTTTATTTAGATTTGCTAAACTAGTAAATTGAGTAAGTTTTATTAAGCTATTGTATAAATTTAATAAACAATCAGACCTGCTTAAAAAATATATATATTATTTATTTTAAACACCGGAAGTACCCGTATTAGGTATATAATTTACAAAGACATTTAATAAATGTCTGATAATATATGATTCCCGCCACTCGCTCTCATTCTAGTGGTGCACTACTTTACTACGCGCGTAAAACAAGGCGTAACCAAGAGAAGCGGCATTGTCAGATTAGCATGTAGGAGCTTCAGAATTTGTATGTTTCAGTTATCTTTTATTCATGGATCATAAAACGGGGAAATAGCTATTTAGAGTTATAATTCGTTATGAAAAGGGCATGTGATTATGGTGACCGCATCGAAAAAACAAATCAGTAGGTCTGGTGTCTCGTTTCTTACTAGTTTATTTACTTATTTACTTACTATTAGGTGGCAACGTGGCGAACAATGAGTTTGTTGTTGAGTTAAAAAAGCTTAATAAGTAGTGTTTAGTGGAAATTATAGCAAATAAAAAGGTTCCGATTGGTGTAAGCATAAGTGAGAATTTAAGAAAACATATAGAAGATGAAGAAAAAGCCGTTGTAGTATAACGTACCCGGGTCGATTCAAAATAGCTGAATCAGATAAGTAAAATTGTGCCTTATCTTTATTTTGCCAATGATCGTCAAATTAGATTAAAAAGAAATGGATTAAAAAGAGGACCAATACCTACGTTGTGTTATTATTATATCTTGCACAATTTTACTCACTCATTATGCGCTTCAACGGAACACATTTAGGGAAACTTGAGGGAAAGGTGCGTCATGTAAATGAAACCACAGATTCCTAATACGCCTAATTTATTAAAGAAAATCGTGCCGGACTCAGCCTGCAATTCACGAGGGGAAAGAGTACGGCAGAGAAACCCTCGATCTAAATTCCTAAACCGAATTATGCTGTATAATATATTAGTATTTTAATTAATTAAATTACTGTCTCCCGTACCACAATTCGCAGTTCCACACTTGCAACAATACATTTAAAACTGAAGAGGTTTTTGTTAGTTAACCAGACGCCGCTGGTAGGTACTGAGGTCCTGGATTACGGAGGCTACCCAGCTATATAGTTGCAAATATGAGACAATACCATAGTATAGTTTTATACTTAACTCTAGAATGATCATTATATTTATAACTAGGATATTCTCCCGTCAGGGTAGGAAATGGTTAGTATAGATTCATCAAGGCCCTTGTGTACCCTCTCACTCATTCTAATATTAAAACCCTAGCACGAAAAGACAGCAAATTTTATGTTTTCATTTAAAGCAGTGTTGATCACAGCATAACACGATTTCATTAAATATATACACAGGTTATGCCATCAAATGTGAATTATCCATGAAAATAGAAGAAATATTTATGCAAATTATGTTTATAACAATATCCAAATATATACACATGTTACGCCATCAAATATGAATTATCCATGAAGATAAAGAAATATTTATGCAAATTATGTTTATAACAATATCCAAATATACACATGTTATGCCATCAAATATAAATTATTCATGAAGATAAAGAAATATTTATGCAAATTATGTTAATAACAATATGAAAATGTATACACATGTTAGGCCATCAAATATTAATTATCAGTGAGATTAGAAGAAATATTTATGTAAATTATGTTAATAACAATATGAAAATGTATACACATGTTAGGCCATCAAATATTAAATTATCAGTGAGATTAGAAGAAATATTTATGTAAATTATGTTAATATCAATATGAAAATGTATACACATGTTAGGCCATCAAATATCAAATTATCAGTGAGATTAGAAGAAATATTTATGTAAATATGTTACTAACAATATCAAAATATATACACATGTTATGCCATCAAATATGAATTATCCATGAAGATAAAGAAATATTTATGCAAATAATGTTAATAACAATATGAAAATGTATGCACATGTTAGGCCATCAAATATTAATTATCAATGAGATTACTAGAAATATTTATGCAAATTATGGTTATAACAATATCCAAATATACACATGTTATGCCATCAAATATGAATTATTCATGAAGATAAAGAAATATTTATGCAAATTATGTTTATAACAATATCCAAATATATACACATGTTATGCCATCAAATATGAATTATTCATGAAGATAAAGAAATATTTATGCAAATTATGTTAATAACAATATGAAAATGTATACACATGTTAGGCCATCAAATATTAATTATCAATGAGATTAGTAGAAATATTTATGCAAATTATCTTAATAACAATATGAAAATGTATACACATGTTAGGCCATCAAATATTAATTATCAATGAGTATAAAATACATAATGGTACAAATTATAAAAATAACAATATTATACGTTTCATTTTACCGACTTGTAATGACATAATATTGCAACACAGAAGCAAAACAATTCACCAAAACAAACCGTACACTCCGATGGCTGCTGACTCTCTATTTTTCGCTCTCGAGCAATACCTTTCGGATCTCCTCCAAAAAACCTCGCAAAAACTCGACTGCAATTTATGACTTGTTTTTATCTTTTACATGTACCTACCCCAAAAACATCATTTGGAGATATAATCCCAAATGTTATTCTAAATGCTCTAAATCAACAAAATATTCAAAACAACGGAGAAAGTTGGCATGATGTCCACAATAAATCTAATATCCAGAAACTGTACCTCTTTTAAAGTTACAATTAGAGAAGAACACTTTCAAAAAGCTATGGATCCTGCAATTTGGCCCTATGGTACATGTATACAGCGTTTTTTTGCACCTGAAAACAAGGAAAAGCAACAATCAATGATATTTGATCCCAACATACTTTTATTAAATATACAAAGTTTATGTGTTGACATAATTTATGACCTGGAAATGGATATTGTAAACTATAAAAATTTAAATTTTATTTTTTTGTAGAAACCTGGGAAAAACAAAATTCTTTCAATGTATTACATATAAATGGCTATACGTTGTGTACGTCCTATGCCCGACTAACTTGTAAGGGGGGAGGAGTGGCAATATATGCAAAAAATAATATAAAATTTAAGCGTGTAAATGTAGAAAGATATTGCGAAGATAGGAATATTAAGGTTTGTACAATTTCTTATAAAACCAACAACATAACCACGTTTTTGTTAAACCGTTATCGCTCTCCATGTGGTGATGTTAATATTTTTATGAATGTTCTATATACAATTTTAATAAATATAAATTGCAGGTTTGTCTTGACTGGTGATTTCAATATGGATTCTTACAATTGCCATAGTAGGGATTTTGAGTGTTTTTTAAATTTGGTAAAGTGTTTTGGCCTAGAATATATTGTAAAGTGTCCTACTAGGATTACTGAGAAAACTATGAGCACAATCGACAATATATTTGTAAATTTAAAAAATACGGGCACGTGCTGCGTTGTTGATAACTGTCTGTTCGATCACAGAACTATACTTTTGGAGCTAGATATTCTACAACAAGATAATATTAATAATACCAATTATTTTAAGCGATCATTTCATGATGCTTCCATCAATAGCTTTGAAATGTCACTTTCTAATGAAACTTGGTATCAGGTTTATGTCACTCATGACCTTAATGTAGCTTTTCAGCATTTTCACAATATTTTTTGAACTATTTTATTTAAGTTACATTTTTAGTCAAGTTCTTAACTAAAAGAGCTTTTTAGACTGAAAAATGCTTTTCCGCAGCTCTCAGAACAGTATAAAAATGCAAAAAAGGCACATTATAAGTTAGTTAAAAAATCGAAAAAGGAATATTAACAGCTTATGAGTTTGTATTTTGCACAAGTAGATTCTAGACTACGTTATGGTATATGTTTAGGGGGAAACTCATCCTCTGTCAATGATATATTCTTGTCCCAAAAAAGGATCGTGCGCTGTATTTTCAGTATCTCTAGGAGAACTGCTTGTAGGACATTGTTTATTAATTTTAAAATTTTAACTGTGGTATCTTTATATATTTTTGAAATGTGTTTATATGTGTTTAATAATAAGAAGTTTATTCGTAACAGTGATTATCATAGAGTTAACACGCGTCATGCTGATAATTTTCGTGTACCTTTTTCTAAATTAAAACTTACAAATGATTCGCCAAAGTGTTATGGTTTAATTTTGTTTAATAAACTTCCATGTTGCATAAAGAATATAGACAATATACATCTTTTTAAGAAAAAACTAAAACATTATTTATTAAAAGAGTGTCTGTACAGCATAAATGTTTTTTTGTAATAATAAGTTTTTTTAAGTTTTCAGCATTTTAAGTTTTAGCATTAACTCTGATTGACGACTCATATACTGTTGAACGACCGTCAAAAAGGAAAATATATGTATTTTATTTTATTTTATTTTTATTTTTTTTTATTTTATTTGCTATTTCCTGGGTCATATCCTACAGTAGCTGGTAAACTTTAAATGTGGCAATGCTTCGGCTATCGACCTTAAAATGTGACTCCATGTTGGGTGAAAACAAACAACCATTTGTCCCGTCTCTTCCAGGTTAAATGTCTTTGGCCCGAAACACAGGGCTTCAGAGTTGCACGCCCATCACATTGTTGACAAACGCATGTATTTTTACATTTTCACTTCATTCAATGCCCTCCGCTCGCTCCGAGGCGCAACCACATAAAACTAACCGAAATTTAAAAACGGAACAAGCATATCCTTAAAGAGAAAGTTAAAAAAAACTTCGACGTTAATTGAACCCGGGCCGCCGTATCGCAAGCACAGCATCTGACCACTGCGCTACGAGACCAGTTGAAACCAATTCGCTGGACCATAAAGATATGGTGTTTGTCAACAATGTGATGCGCGCGTAACTCTGAAGCCCTGTGATGTGGTCCGAGGCACTATAGGAGGACCTATAAGACGGTCAGCCGCCGATGGAAATACGTTCATCAAAAGTGATAATATACAGACCCGCGCATAAATATTTATTATAATAGTTGATTACCATGTTCATAATTTGCTAGCTTGATAAATGATTACTTAATTAATATATTACGTTTTAAATCGCCTTTGGTACCAGTGAAGCAAAGAACCGTCGACACGGTCGTTAAAACATATCTATGGCGGGTGACATGCTATGGAGACTTACGTCTACGTATCACCTTGCACAATTTATCCATACTTCGGCACTCATCGGCATGTACTTTCTTATTGTTGTAATATGTTTTCAATGAAGAGCAGTAGAATATATGCAAGCTTCTGCATATCCAGTATAATACGGCTCTTAACCCAATTTTTTTTCATTTAACTAATATTTCACTTCACGAATGGCTGGGGCGCAATCAAAGAAAACTAACCCAAAATCACCCAAGGCATGCCCAAAATCAAGAAAAAAATGCAGTAAGGTCTTTTCTAACAACGATGCAATTTCAGTAGGGCAATCGAATCTTACTTCTCTTCTAACAACGATTCATTTTCTGACGATGATTCGCAGGTAGTATTTGTAGTTAAATCCCATCGGAGAGCAACAGTAAGATGTTAAATGCAATTGGCTAGATTTTTCAACCGCCACTTGAGTCGCTGTAATCACACGGCACGTATAGAAAAATTATGTAAGCTGTTTCGTAGACGCATATGAGATGGAGACGCCGATATCCGTGCTCCTGGTCGCCTTAGATCGGCTAATTTCACTTATAATGTCGGACGTGATAAACTGAGCTCTGTTTGGAAACAGAGTCTTGCGTTTCCCGGAATAAATTTTGATATAGTTTGGCACATTAATGGTTGATGGAAAAACAATATTAATTATTGCTTATAGTTTAATTTTTGGCAACCGATAAAAAAATAAAAAAAAAACAGTAAAAGGTGAACACATACTCTTGTTGCCTTTAGGACCAGTCGCCACTGTATTCAAGTGCTAGCCGTAAAAAAAACGTAATAAGTGTGAGAGTAATGGCTTCGGGTCTTTCTGAAGAAGTGCCGGAAGCCCGCCAACCAGTCGTGCACTTTTGAAAGCGCTTATTTTCCGAGATAGAGTATATAAAAAAAGGATTTTAAAAATTATATTGTACATTACTTGGACTTTAGAAAGAGTTACACTGTTTTAGGAATAGGGTTTTCTGCCACCAGCGGCGTCGGTTTTAAAAAACTTACTTAGTTATAGGTTGCAAATTGTTAGAACACTTGAAGTGGTCAAGAAAATTATAAACGAATTGGCTTTTTATGGAAGAAACGTTGATAAGCCCTCATTCAATTCAATCAAGTAAATGTTTGGAATTCTTAACATCAATGCGGTTACAAGAAAGATAGATTGGAATTTAGAAGAAATATTGCAAAAGAAATTTTAACAAAATATGACCAGAAACCTTCAGTTGCTGGGAGAAGACGGGCATCTATTATGTACCCGTCTATGGCCTCCGGAAGACATCTGATTATTACACAGGAAGTGAGGCGTAGATATAAGCAGTGTAAGAATAAAACTAGCAAGTGTTGCCAAGACTATAATGTACCTCTGCATCACAATTTTTTTGTTGATTGTCATAATAATTAGTTCGTAAAATACATTTAACTTTACATTTTTGTAACAAAGTATTTTTCAAAATAAATAATTTTTGGAATTTAAATTGTATTTATAGAACCCAAGGGGTCGTTAATAACCCAAATCAAATGCCAAAAGTGTGATATGTAGATTTTTTAAAACATTTTTCCTGAAATACCAACAGTGTATTAGTCTGTTCCTGTAAACGAATTTAAATCCTTTTGACAAAAGTTAATCTAGGCATGAATGGGATAATGAATATTTACATTTAATCATGTGTGTCCTCTTTGACATTTACGAAGTACAGTGAAACAGAAGCATATTGTCAAAGTGGATAATCGAATCACTACAACGAGATGTAGATGTATATTACTGAATTTTAATCCTAATTAATTGGAAAAATATTGATATGAATCTTTCTCAATATTTAAATCAACATCATGAAAATTAATATAGCCGAATTCCTCACAGAATTGTGAATGAAAAATGGTAAATAACATTTTTAATAGTAGAATGTTAGATGAAATTTAACCTTAGTTGGTATACTTTCACTTTCTGGCGTTATAAGGTCATAAATATCTATTAAAAACTGGATTATGTCAGGTTTAAAATGACGTGGCACACATGATGTTAGATGTCATATATGATCCAGACCTCCGAAGCCATATTTATTCCCAGCTCAAACTTAGAGAACCGAGAAGATATAAAAACCTTAACGTGTCTTGTTGAATTATTTGCATTAAATTAAAAAAATTGAGTTAATGTTCTCTTTGGGACTCTTCCAAGTTCATGCTCGATGCATTAGGTTTTCTTTTGAAGTGAAAACCTATTTAGGGCCGTTGAGACTCAATGAAATGAAAAAAGCGGCACCAATAAAAAGATATAGGTCTAGAGGATGTAGCAATCAGAAAAAAGTTCTTTACTAAATAAACATAACTGTACAATTTTATAAATATAGTTTTTTATATAAGAATTGTATTCAAATTTAAGCGTTTAGGGAAACTTATTTCTAGAAACTTTTCTTTTAGATATAATACATAAATACACCTTGACTTGTACAGTGTGGCTAAATACAAAATGTATAGGGTTTTTTGCCTATTTTCTTTTGAGATTATCCGATGAAACAATCGTCCATTACCGAGAGCGAGGTAAGCACTGTAACCAGCCCTGGTCGCTGGGTGTCAAATATGTAACCTTACTTACTAGTTATTGATATGCCAAGTTTGCTCAGCGGATTTTTTTTAAAGGCGTGGATCTATGTTTTGGCAGTAAGGTGCGGGCGCCACTCATTTTTTTTACTAAATTTTTTACAATGATTATGATCCTTGGGTAATAAAATTTCAAAAAATATCCTGTATAGAAAGTTAAAAACTGTATATACATGAATTAGATATTACTTTGACTGCAATTTACCAAAATAAACATCAAGATTCCAAATAACTTATTTATTTAAATATGAAATCTTACACAAACACTTGCAGGACAATTGATCCTATCTCAAATTACTTTGAAATTATTGTAATTCCCATTCAGTAGATAGATCCCATTCAGTAGATTTTCTTATAAGGTATTTCACCCATATTATCAGAATATTAAATCAATGCAAAATAAGATACTACTTCTTATTCTATGCTTTGTAACATTAATATTTCCCAGTTCTTATTGTATAGGTACAGCCTGCAGGTATAAATGAAATGGTTATTAACCTAAATTAATCGCGTGGCAGCGACAATATCAGTAGACCAATAAACAGTCATCCTCCAGATCAATAAATGAAACAAGAATTAACGAGAATATTAACGATAAACATCAAACATCCTACGGTCGTTTAATTATAAACTCGTTAACTAAAATGATATATAACGATAAGCTATACACGGTAATAAAGGCCAACGACCTATAGTCGTTTAATTATAAATTCATTATAATTATAATATAATAATTCATTATAATGATATATAACGATAAGCTATATATGATAATTAAGGCAAATGACCTAGAGTCGTTTAATTATACGTTCAATAATATAAAATGATATATAACGATAAGCTATATTATACGGTCATTAAGGCACATGTCCTGCAGTATTTTGATAATAAATTCATTAATTAAAATTATATATTCCAAAATTAATGCCCTTACATAAATTAAAATCAATTTTACTTGTATCTGGTAGAGTTGTGGACACTGGCGTCGCCTGTGAAGTACATCTCCATCATGTGGTTGTAGGATCCTGCCAAAGGGGCCGCTGTATAGCTAAGTGACGGCGGAATTAGCTATGTCCGCATCAAAAGGAGGAAACCATATCTCACGAAAAGAATTGTATACCACAGAAAGAATTCTATCCCACAAAAGGGCTAAATAATTTTAGCCATCATAAATAGCAACACTCGTGTCCAATATATATTTTAAAAAAGGGGTCACCACACTAGTTCATCACGCAATGATATGACCAATAATTTTAGAAAATATACATTTTACTTAAATGCCAAGTACTAGTTAGACCTGAGGGTCGAAAATAGCAACGATACATTCCGATACAATGTTTGCCTTGAGTGTTCCGGCAATTTTCTCAGAAAATAATATACAGCACATCTGTCAAGTGGCGCTCCAAACGGATTAACCTATCGAGCAGGTTGGAGCACCGGAAGTAAGGTGGCGAGAAGTAAGGTAGCGAGAGTATCGATAACACAAATCGACTAGTAAATGGAAAAAATCGCACTAATGTGCACCTGTATATTTTCACCTAGCCTAATAAATTCAAAAATATATACTTTGCCACTATTTGGTTTTATTAGTTGTGAAATATTTCACACCGACCAACAGGTTGCCGATGACAAAGACACCAAAGACGATTTCTACGATGCGCTGGAAGGAGCTTTAGAGACCATGCCAAAACATAACATGCGTATGGTATGTGGAGATTTTAATGCCAAAATAGGCAAAGAACCGAGCTTCTTTCCGACAATAGGCAATCACAGCCTCCATAACATATCCAATGATAATGCAGCAAGCAATAACATGCTGATCAAATCAACTATGTTTCCGCATAAGGACATACACAAGCAGATGTGGGTATCAAACCACCACATCACCCGTAACCAGATCGATCATATCATTGTGGACGCGAGATATGGCAGTAGCATCATGGACGTGAGAAGCCTCAGAGGGGTAGATGGGGACTCAGGTCATTACCTGGTCACAGCGAGTGTCAGGGCCAGAATATCAACACACAAATATAATAAATCAAACATGAGTACTCAATGGAACATGAATGAATGTCAGAATCCGACAAAAATACAGCAATATAGGCACCACATAGAAAGATGCCTGAACTCTGAAGCAGAATACAATGATATTGAATAGTTATCGGGGAAAACATTTGAAGTGATGAAAAAGACAGCAGAAGAGGTCTTCTGAAGAAGTAAGAGAAAGAGGACAAAAACATGGAATGACGAGGAATGCCGACAGCAACTGGAAAAAAGACAATCGGCGAGAAATAGATGGATCCAAGTACAAACGAATGCAAGTAGAAGAGAATACGAAGAGTGCTGAAAAGGAACAAGAAGAGTAATAAGAACAAAGAAAATAATGTTCGAGCAGGAAAAATATGAAGCTGTGAAAAGAGATCGACCTAAGCCAGGATCGAGGGAATTTTACAGAGCCATCTCCTCGGAAAAAAAAGGATATGGGGCCAAATCCACACAAATACTAAGAAATAACCAGGACTAGTTGATAGTCGGCGACGAGGAACTGATTGAAGAAAGGAGAAAATATTTTAAGGAGCTCATGAAAATACACACAAGGAAGAAACATATATGACAGCAGATTTCCCGGTCGATGAACCTTCCTTCGAAGAAACTAAAAAAACCATAAATAAGCGGAAGAATTATAAAGCAGCAGGGACGGATGAAATACCAGCGGAATTCATAAAATATGGGGCGAGAGACTTAAAATAATTAATTAAATAACGCGTATCCTGCCAAACATACTGCTTAGCAGACTAACTCCCTATGTTGAAAACGTCCTAGGAGATTATCAAGCCGGATTTAGAACACACAGATCTACTATAGACCAGCTATTCGCACTAAGACAGCTCCTGGAGAAGGAATGGGAATATAACAGACCCATACACAACCTTTTCATAGACTTCCAATAAGCTTATGACAGCATAGAAAGGAACCAAGTATGGAATGCGATAGCAGAGCTCTCGATACCAAGAAACTTGATTCGAAGGACCACAGTGTGCATGAAGGACGGATTATCAAAAGTACGTGTCAACAACAAACTCTCTGGCACTTTTGAAATAAAAAAACCGGATCAAGCAAGGTGACGCCCTATCACCTGTGCTTTTCAATCTTGTCCTAGAGAAGGCAGTGAGAGAAGCCGGAGTAAAAATAGAGTTACTTACAGCACAAGGACCTTGACTGTTGCTGGCATACGCAGACGATATTGACGTGGTAGGAAGATCCAAATCTCCGTAAAGAAAACATTCAACAAAGTTGAAAGAGCCGCGAGTAGGGTAGCGTTAAAAGTGAACGAAGGAAAAACGAAATACGTGTGCCTAAACCGAACACAAAGGCGAGATAGATTAGGCCAAAACATCACATTCGGCACTCTCAATTTCGAAAGAGTGGAAGGCTTCCAGTATCTGGGAGCAATAATCACCGCAGATGACGACATCATGGAAGAAATAAAGAGCAGGATACAATCGACAAGCCGATGTATGTTCGCACTGGATAATCTGATGAAATCGAAAAGTCTTACAAAAACATCAAAAGTGAATATCTACAAAACCATTGTCCGACCCATACTAACGTATGGGTATGAGACGTGGACCATGACAAAAGAGAATGAAGAAAAAGTCAGGCGATTCAAGCGTAAGATTTTGAGAAAAATTTTCGGACACTACCTCAAATGAACATGAAATGAGAACAAATGCCGAAATTGACAGATTGTATAAGGATGGGGGTGTGGTACAAGAAATCAGGAGCCAAAGATGGGCAGTGGATGTGCATAGACTGCAGGATGAGAGACTGGTAAAGTTGATATGGGAGGAGGTTCCTACGTGAAGAAGACAACCTGGACGACCCAGAATGCGATGGAGAGGGAACATTGTGTCAGATCTACAAAAACTGAACATCCCCTTCAAACATAGAATGATGGAGGATCGAAACACCTGGAAAAAAGTTGTACAGTGAGCCAAGACCCACCCAGGGTTGTAGTGCTACTTGATTGAATGATTAATTGAAATATTTCAGCTTAAACTCTATTAATTTGATTACAATTGTCTATTGAGGTAAGTTACCTTTTAATTTGTAACTCGTCTGTCATACTGATAGATTTTCATGTACTTCATTCATTCGAAATTAATATGGGATACACAGGGGGAGAAAAACATGAAATAGTTCGCTCGTTTTATTAAAAAAAGAACATAAGATGAGTTCAAGCTGAGTATAGGGAAATATTTCCCGGAAGAAAAAGAATACCTTGCAAAAATATATATAAAAAAAAATAGTTAAACGATTTTGTGAAAGAAAAAGTTTAAAAGCGGGTTATAATAGAAAACAAAGAAGAAAATCTAAGCAATCTGCTTTATCCTGAAGATAACTTTTATGATTAGGCAAAATTTAAGAATAATCAGTAATTTTCTTTTTTAGAAAAACCTGAGAATTCCATTCGTGATGCTGCCCCATATTTAGATAAATTTATCAGAAAAATTCAACGCACGCTACAAAAATATAAACACCATCCGTGCAAATTTTTGCTTGGTCAACAACTGACGGCCAATCATAAGAATATAAGTTATGAATATTGCTTAGAAATTATTAGGGATATCGAAAATGATCATAAACAGAATTCTATTTAGCAACGAGGCAATCTTTACAACAGCGAGCATGTTTATTAGAAAACATAAACATTACTGGGCTGCTGAAAATCCCCATAAAATTCAGAAAGATTCAAGGACGTAGGTTGGTTCATGTTAGGTGTGGGATGCTCTGTAATAAAAATATAAGTTCCTACAAAATGATATTGAACATTTATTAGAAAACTCTCTGCAGCAATATAACAGTCTAATTTGACATCAAGATGGTGCACCTCCGCATAATGTAGGAATAGTAACCGCACATACCTCAAAAACAAATATTAATTCTGGATAGGCATACTTAAATGGCCACCCAACACTCCCGATCTTAGCCCATTGGGTATATTTTTATGGGGCTACCTAAAAAATAAAATCTCTTATATTATGAGAATCCAAAAAGCTTGGTAATATTAAAACAAAAAAATCAAAGTGAAATATTGCCACTTAACACAAACAATCAAAATTTTATTTTTGAAGTTATATATAGTAAATCATATAGAAATATTTGAGACTTTAGGAATAAAATAGTAGTTAAGTTGAAAATTTGTAGTTTTAATTCCGTTGTTATTTATTAGTTAGGTTTATGTTACTAAAACTTTTTCTTCTTTGTGTCTTATACAAGTATTTCTTTAACGAAATTGTTTAACTTTTTTTATTGTATTTTAGCAAGGTATTATTCTTCCGGAAAATATTTGTCTATGCTCAGCATGAACTGGTCTTATGTAGTTATTGTTTGAATAAAACAAGCTATTTTGTGTTTTTGTTCTTCTGAATATCCCACACTATTTTCGAATGAATTAAGTATATGAAAATCTATCAGTATGACAGACAATGATAAATTAAATGGTAACTACGCTCAATAGGTAATTCGGACAAAATTAATACAGTTTAAGCTGAAATATTTTACAAATGGTAAAACTAAATAGTAACGAAGTATATGTTCAATCTAAAGAAATATAAGTTGTGCTTACTCCGCTATCGGTAATTTGCGATTGTTTTATCGGATTGTCTCGAAAGATAATAGGCAAAAAAAACCCTGTAACTTTTGTAGTTACACCTTTTACACGCTACTTGTAATTAAGCCTCTAGGTGAGGGTCAAAATATAATGGAACATCCTGCACAGTCCTACACTCAAGTATTTGATTTTATTTTACCACCAATGTTACATAGGCAGCTACAAAACAAAAGCAACAATTTCCATTCAACCGGCGTTTAGTGCCTCGAGGCCCTCGAAGTAATTTAATTATTTAGGATGTATTAAAATTCAGTTTCCAGAATTCCCATTTGAGATTATATTTCCAGCTTTTACTGGAAAAACAATGTATAGCTTTTCAGCCTCGAGCAACCTTTAACATTTGCAAATAATTGCTTTGGACAGGATCCGATCAAAAAACGTTTACCGAGACATCAAATTATAAAATTTATTAAATAAATAATTCTTTAGGTAAAGTTTTTAAAATTTTTGAAACACTTTAAGATCTTGCAGAACGAATCCGCGCCCTTTTTAAAAACCGGGCTCCAATGCCTGTGGCTCATAAGCATTAAGGTTAATCCAACTCTGGCTGTGGACTTTAAAACTTTATAAAGCAATAAAAAGAACCTGAATTAAACTTATTTTACGGCAGTGAGGAAACTCAAATTGCTATGTTTTCTAATGGTTTTAGTGCAGAATTAACAGGCAGTTTGGCTTTTGATACTTACGAAGTTGGGAGGGCAGGTTTGATTAGTTTCAGCAGTGAACTGCATAGTTTCGAATTAATTTGTTAATTCGGTAGATATATTGAGTGGTGATCAGAAGTAATATATTTAGTTTGGATGCATGAATTAAAGAATATTCTCGCATGATAAATTACGATGGAAAAGGGCCTTTGGACTTTCGAATACAGTATATTTCAGTAAGGTGAAATGAAAATGTTAAAGTTTATTTTAGGATGAAAAATGGAGCTTTAAATTATTATAAGGATATAGTAAAATAAAGTACCTGAAAGTCCTCGGACTTTAGAGTAATGTCTATGGCAACCTACGTATTACGTATTGTTGGGGATATTTTTTGACATTTCAGAAACGTAGTTTGTTTTAGTTTGGGTTACTTTAAGTTATGCATATATTGACAGCTCAAAATGCAAATATCGAGTTTGGGAAGTAAAAAGTTAAATTTGTAACGAGTCTAATTAAGTATGAGATTAGGGTGTGGATTGGACTGTTTCCTTTGTCAACAAAGATTTTTATAGGGCGCCAGAGCTCCTAGAAATAACACGAACTGAGCTTGAATGTTTAAATATATATAACAGTAAAGACAGAATTATCAATTTGCTCTTATAATTCGTATTGTCCCACAGACCCCTATCTTGCGGCAAATCAAAGAAATAAATTAAAAACGAGCCATATATTAACTATATGATAAAATATCAAATGTGATTTATGGTACCATGTGAACTGGATTATCAATATAATTAAATTACAAATAATATCAAATACAATTTATGGTATATATTTTATAAATAAATTAACTTTGTGATGAGAATGAAAATTAAAATTAATGTTAAAAGATTAAAAACTAAGAAAATTAAAATGGTCCGTGCAAATATATTTCTCTTTGGCTTTGCTAATACTTAGCTTGTTCAACTATCCCGCAACCATGCAACCGTATTAGAACTTCTACTGTAACCTGCTTCTGCCTATTCTCAAGTTCAACTAACTTGAGGACATCTTAGGGCTTACAGGTTATGGGTATCGGCCCCCTTCTGTTAGTTTGCTATGGTGACGTGGATGGACAGCTGATGCTTTTTCCCAGTCGAGTCGGGAATTGTCCACATGGAAGAGAGAATAATCTAACTTAAGACCAATGTTTATAGCTAATTAAAAATTATTCAAAGAAATATCCTGTGGACCTCAGTTGGACATAGGAGGTATTAACCGACAATTTTAAAATTTACTGTTACAGCAGGTATAATCAGAACTTAAATTACAATTTTAAGTTGAGCAAAAATTAACAACAGATAACTATGGTTAAGCTACACCATAAATAATTACTGATATTACTGAAGATATTTCTTTTCTTTACTTTAAGATGTGAAATTCAAAAGATTCAAGATAACTTGAATTTAATAATAAATAGAAAAATAAAGGTACAACCTCTTTATAAATGAGTCTTATTATAACTCCAAATAAGTAATTTCTATTACTTTTTATAAATATATGGCCCTTGGCACATAAACGATAATTGAGCGTTATTACGCCTCAATTAATTAAAGATAAGGATAAGACAATCACTATCTCACCTTGAGAATGGAACTTAGATAAAAGATAAAGAAAAATAAACCAGGTAAATTTACACACGTGTACTAAACTTCTCATATGTAAATTAATGTCGATACATAATAATTGTTGAAACGCAACAGGGCAAGTGCTAATAATTATTTGCTTGATGTTGCAAATAAACTGAAATTTTAATGAAATAAGGCTGAAAAGAAAGAAAATACACTAACCAACAATTCTACGAGGGAAAATTCAGAGAAATTTTACTAAAAATTCGATTTACTACCTTTACAGGAATATATAAAATCCGCTCCGAGAATTTCCCAAATAATACTCTTCCATTTAAATGAAAATACGTAAAATAATATGTGTTACCGCTAAACAATGAAATAATTTCGTTCTCTCTAAATTTGGATTAAACCATTATCAAATTACATGAATTTGACTAATAAGATACGCAATTATCCACCAACAACTCGGTATTTAAACCTAATGGTCAGTACAAAAAATTAAGATTATTGAAATCGTAAATTACTCGAAAGTGTAATATAAAAATGCTAAATTCTTGCTTTAGCGAAATATGATTAACCGAATCAAAAACAATTACTAATTATGTATTTGAAAAATGGAAAAATTAATGAAATATATGCAAGATGAACAAACTATTACAAGATCAAAAAATTAGCATTTACCCAGTTGATCGTTGCCAACAAAATGCCGACCTTCCTTTCAAAATTTAAGACGTTCAACCTATTCTGATTTTCGATGTTCTCACTGGGTAATTTAAATCATGTGACAACCGTTATAGGATACCCGGCGATAAACTAAGGAAATACTCAGCATACGCTAAATATAGTAATCTATTCTAGATTAAATGCTTAAATTACAGGTATTGAAGAGCGTACTACGTCCTTCAATTACCAACTACATGAGATAAGCCTGGTTTCGAATAGATGTCACTCTCTAAATAAAGAAATCTACAAAGACACGAATCCGCCAACTATGGATATAAAACAGCGTACCTGTTCTTCTTAAATAATTAATTGCGCGAAATATACCCATTCACAGATAGATGTCCCTGGCGATTAATATATCATACAGTGACTTTATACAAGACAGTGGCGACAATCGATGTTCGATTTTTATTCGCCGGGCTAGTTTTGCCTCCTCATGGCCGACGAGGCATAATTTTCCTTGTTTACCTCTCGTTAACGTGTTCTTTCGTATCTTGGTTGTCCTTTTTTGCCTTATAAGAACGCAAATATTGGTGTAATTTTAGTTTGTTGTAAATATAGTGTGATTAAAAACATTTAAGGAGTTTCATAACAACATAAAACTTTACTCTCTGTGATTGTGTGTTAAAGAGTTATGGAAGTTATAGCGAAGTGTCTATACCCAAAAATATTATTTTTTCTGGGCTTAATACTCATTACAGTGACACGAATTTAATATTTAATAACCAACATCAAAAACTTGCGATATTTGGTTACGTAGTGTAGCATATAAAAACATTTCGAAGTTTGTAAACATCAAGATGTTTAAAGAAAATACTTTGTTTTTTCTGTACTGAAATAGTATTTTATTTTTTTTGTTGACATGGAAACTATATTTCAAAAATATATCCCAATTGTAATAGGTCAAAATATAGACGTACAATTTTTTTTGTTGAGAAAATTATCGGTTTAGATTTAGATATTCCTAATTGTCATAAACTGAAGAAAATGATTGTAAAAAGATTCGTTTTGTTTAGACTAAAAATGTATTCAAGGAAAAGAAGGAATATTGATGATAAAGCTTGCAAGTAAGACCATCGCTGGTTATACTTTATAGGCAATAAACTTGTAGTTGTAAGCACCCCTATATTAACATAATGTGTTATGATAAGTGCAATAAATAATAAATTGGTTAATTTGAATAATTATTGGTCTACAATCTGTGGTTATTAAGGTTTGTTTATTATATTGGCTGCAGTTACGAATCCAGAACTTTAAATTTTTTAGGTTTATTGGTGAGTTTTTTATACCTAGTCAGTATGTTTATTTTCTATCGAATAGTGATGAAATTAAATAAAATAGTATAACTTTGGTATATAAACTAGGGCTCGGAGTTTTTAAAATATAAGTATTCGAATGGTAGTTTGGTATTTTATTCAAATAATTCGAATATCTATCTGAATAGTCGAATATTCAAATAGTAGAACACGTATTCAAATTGTCGAATTTTTTAAACAAAAAATTCGAATTTAGAATAATCGAATATTAAAATATTTGAATTATTCGAATACAATTCCGAGCTATAATCAAAATATTATATTTTAAAACAACGCACAGCTACATACATACGCGGATAGAGGGCCCAAAAGTTAGATGACAAATGCACTAAAAATGTTGTTTTCGACAAAAAGTCGTTCTTGATAAAAGTTCCTGAATCCCGCAAAAACAGTAAAATGCAGTCTACGAAGAGAATTTAATTTTTTTTTTGTAAAAAGTTCTCAAAAACTACGAAAACAATACTTTCTTAATTAAAATAATTTTGAAAATGAGTTTTTTAAAACAGCAAATTTATAAAAATGTAAATTTAAATTAAGAACAAAAAAGCCTTGAACAGTTTCAAAGAAAACACGAATAATCGAATATTCGAACAGTTAATTATTCGAATAACCGATTAGTCAAATATTCGAATTTTTAAGTAACAAAAATTAGAATTTAGAATAATCAAATATTCGAATACAATTCCGAGCCCTAATATTCACACTAGTAACATTTTAGTCATCTAATGGTAATTAATAATTTAAAACCTTAAGAAGTATCTTTCTTCATAAAACTTATTTACTTAATGCTATCAGGATTTTATATAAAACAGACTAAATTATAATTTCGATTTAATCACTATTTTATGATTTTAGTATCATATTTTATAGGTAGGCGTCTGGAAAATAATTAATTTGAATGAAAATATCTGAATATCCTATGCTAATAATACAAACCCGCCAAAAGTTTGCCTCTTAATGGCGGATGGGCGGAGCTAAATTGCTGCTTGTCGCCACTGTCTTGTATAAAGTCACTGTAATATACCGAACATCGAAAACCATTGATAAATAGATAGAATTTAGTGGAGCGGAATAAACGTATTTTTAATAACTTATATTCCGTTACAAATTCATAGTTTTCAAAATGAAGCGTTTTGATAATACAATATGTACTCTTCGCGTTAAAAACACATCATCGTTCTATGGTTTTCTTCGGCAATAATTTATGATAGAAGAATTTGTTTGCTAGTATCCAGGAATACTTACTTGAAAATTGCGGAAAATACAGAGTATTACGTGATCAAAAATTAATCAATTTTTGTATATTACATTTTTTTTGCAGGTAAGTACATCAGAGAATTAGGTGAGATGATCAATGACGTTATAAAAACGGCAACGATTCGTGTAAGTATATGTTAAGCTATTATTCGTAGAAATGTTAGCATAATTTTGTACGTAATACCATGCTCTTTATTGCCATTGCAACTTTCTTAAATACAAAATCTCCAAAATAATTCAGTAAATTTATTACATATATAGTCTAACATTTTTAAAATACAGAGTGTATTTATTATTAACAATCAAAGCAACTATTAAAATTTATTATTTATACAATAAGTAATCAATTGCAAAAATGTACAGATTAGGGTGATAGATAATAAAGATGCTCGATAATAATATATCTTACTTTTGGCGCGTATCCGCTGGCTTTTAGCTTCGCATTCAAATAGAAACTATAAAGACTAAGAGTGCAGATGTGATACCACTTATTTTCAATTATAGCTACTGGAATACCCAGTATCGATACTTTTAAAACTTTCAAGTTCACCTGAGTTCATAGAGACAATATCCAAAACCTCATTAATCGTTCTTCTTCCACCTCTAAAGAATATGACTGTAACTTTTTAATCGAACTTTTTTAAAAGCAAAAATAAGAATAGAGATATGTCAGATAGGTAAATACGATCATATGATTTTGAAAGAAAAAAGTTATGTCCTGTAATTTTGAATGCAAATGATGATACTAATATATAAAATGTTATTCCTGCTAATATTATTATTATTAAATATTCAAACAAACCTATTAAAATATAGCTGAGAGGCTTTACGGGAGTTTTCATTGCTCTGTATAAGGCAGAAATTTTGAGCGATCGTAAACAATACAATATTACACAGAAAATATAAATTGTGCAACTCACAGGTCTTGTCAATAGGAAATGACCATTCCATTGCTCTAATAATCGCTGAGCACGAATACTTATACCACCGTCTATAGATATTCTAATAAGTCCGCTCACTCCAGCGTGCCGTGAAAAATACCGCCTCAGTCATTGGTCTTGAACACACTCGGCAGACGAATGTGTGTAGCTACCGCGTACGATCAATATGAATAGTCCAACTCACGCTTGATTATTTTTATACGGGGAACGCTCTATTAGGAATATTTGATTTGAATATGATTATTAATGTTTGTTGTATTAATTTTTTATGAACAATTATTGACATTCTCTGTCTCATTTATAGCTCATTAATGATACTCCTTTGTAATAGTTATTAAGTATTATAATAAATAAGTAAATAATAAACGAAATATTACCTACGATATGGATAAAAATACGAGTAGGTATATGAAATTAATACGAAACCCAAAAACAACTGGTATTGTTTAACTACGACACAAATTTCAAAATATATACCACCGTTATCGATATTTTATTACATTTTGTTGTTAATATGACAAATGCGTTGTCACAGTGGCGACATCCTTTAACAAAAAAAAATTAAAACACCAACTAGCCCGTGCTACACCCATATCTTAACCCAAACATTAAAAGTGGTTTTCATCTAGGGTTTTTTTATTCTTAATTAGTGGTTAAAACAGTGATGAAACTTACTTATACTCATATATAACTCAACTCATATACATAATTTGGGTGAAGATAAATATTATAAACCCACAAATTTTACGCTATTTTGATATTCTTTGGTTTCATTGAAGTGATTTTTCAAGGCCATGTGAACGTCACGTTCTTGAATCTTCGTCTCGCAAGAGAGATAAAGTATATGACTCTCTCTCTCCCTCATTCTCTCTTATGGAATTGGTAAAAAAACTCATTATCTCTTATGGAATCATCAAACTAACCGAAATTTGATTAGACGACTAGCCCAAACTGTCCAAACCTATTAAAATTGATTATAACGTATCGGAACCGGTTCAAATGACTAAAACAAGTTGAGACTAAGTGAAACGATTGGCCCAAACTAACCAAATCTTAGATTATAAAGTATCGAAACTGGTTCAAATCATTAAAATAAGTTGAGACTAAGTGAAACTAACTGAAAGTTGATTAGACGACTAACCAAAACTAACCAAATCTATTAAAATTGAGTATAACGTATCGGAACAGGATCAAATAAGTAAAATAAGTTGAGACTAGATAAACGAAGTATTCACTTCTATCACGTGCTACTCTGCTACTCGCTAGCAGTAGACAAGGCTGTGTTGTCAGATTTCTTCTTTAATTCTATATGATTTTAAATTAAAATGCTACATTTCTCTGTTTGACAATTTTATGTTAGTCAATAATTGTGTTGTGCTGATTTTAAACCAATATCTATTATTCCAGAAGTTATTATTTTATATAACTTATTAAAACGAGGCAAAGCGATAGTGATAATAAGCTGATAAGAATTGATAGTATTCATTGATCTATATCAAAGGTCCAAAAGAGAATTTGAGGCGCATGATTATTTCTGTTGCTGACTACATTTTATTTCCTTATATTCCTTGCCTTTCTATAAAAACGTCTAACCTCTGCGGTATAACAATTTGCAATCATGCGCAGTTGCGTTTCAGGATCGAGTTCTGTGCTTGTGATACTGCGGCCCAGGTTCCATTCCCGTCGGTGACAAAACCTGTTTAATTTATTATTTTTGTTTACGTTTGTTAGTTGAGGTTAATTTTGGATTTGTGTTAGGCAAGATTGGCTTAGGCAAGATTGGTTATTTTTGCTTAATCTGGAATACTGAAGACAAGCGCGCGTAGCGAGTAGTACAGTATACGTGATAGAAGTGAATACTTTATTGAATATCCGGTTCCGATATGTTATAATCAATTTTAATTGATTTGGCTAGTTTGGGTTAGTCCTCGAATCAACTTTGGGTTAGTTTCACTTAGTCTCAACTTAGTTTAGACATTTGAACCGGTTCCGATACGTTATAATAAATTCTAATACATTTGGTTAGTTTTGGTTAGTCGTCTAATCAACTTTCGGTTAGTTTCACTTACTCTCAATTTATTTGATCCGGTTTCGATACGCTATAACCAATTTTAATAGATTTTGGTTAGTTTGGGTTAGTCTCCGAATCAACTTTCAGTTAATTTCACTTTGTCTCAACTACGTATTTTAGTCATGTCACCCAGTTCGAACATGTTATAAGCATTTTTAATAGATTTGGTTAGTTTGGGTTAGTCGTCGAATCAACTTTCGGTTAGTTCCACTTAGTGTCAACACATTTTAGACATTTGAACCGGGTCCCGATACGTTATAATCAATTCTAATAAAATTGGTTAGTTTTGGTTAGTCGTCTAATCATCTTTCGGTTAGTTTCACTTAGTCTCAACTTATTTTACTCACTTGAACCGGTTCCTATACGTTATAACTGATTTTAATTCATTTGGTTGGTTTGGGTTAATCGTACATCAATTTTCGGTTAGTTTCACTTCGTCTCATAAAAATTCCAATAAGAAAGAAATAGGGAGAGATCAGGGGTAGTTACACGACAGTCATCAACAGTACAATAAGAAAAACTACGCATAGCCTTCTTAACCATATGTATTTTTTAAATAGCTTATAGCCTAAAGCTTGCGAAAAGTATTCCGTAAAGATAAATTCACAACATCCAATCACGAAAGCACCTGCGAAAACCGAATCGAAACATCTCTCTCTCTCTCTCTCTCTCTCTTCACTATGCATGTTTTGCTTCATTGAAAGTGAAAGCACTCACCTAATTGGGCAAACCTCATCAGATAGTAGGTCTTGAGTTTGAACTTATTACTTTTTGTGATTCTCTATGCTTATTCCTGCACTTTGTCAGTACAATATTTGATCCAACAAATCAAAATTTGTATCTATTGTTTTAAATTATATATTTTTCATATGACACATAAATAATAAATTGCATTAAATTAGACTAAAACCATATAGAGTCATTTTGAGAGAGATACCAGAAGCTATAAAAAATTATCTCGATTCTCAGTATTTTCCGAGCTGTCAAAGAGATTTAATTACCCACTTATTATGCCAAGTATTTAAACCATTGTTAGTTAAATTCTGCTTTTGTAAGATCATTCATGTCCAAAAAAAACGATCTATTTCAGCAAACTAAATGAAGAATTTAATTCAATAAAACTATATACAACGAAAACTAGAAGCGATATGTCTTTGACAAAACAGTTAAGAGTCAATATTACTTTTAGGTTTCCATTCCTTCGCATTTTCATACGCTATAATTATTATGCTATGATACACTATAATCAATTTTAATAGATTTTGGTTAGTTTGGGTTAGTCGCCGAATCAACTTTCAGTTAATTTCACTTTATCTCAACTACTTATTTTAGTTATTTCAACCGATTTCGGCATGTTATAAGCAATTTTAATAGATTTGGTTAGGTTGGGCTAGTCGTCGAATCAACTTTTGGTTAGTTTCATCTAGTCTCAACTTATTTTAGACATTTGAACTGGGTCCCGATACGTTATAATCAATTCTAATAAATTTGAACCGGTTGCTATACGTTATAACCGATTATTATGCCAAGTATTTAAACCATTGTTGGTTAAATTCTGCTTTTGTAAGATCATTCATGTCCAAAAAAACGATCTATTTCAGCAAACTAAATGAAGAATTTAAAACAAGCGAAATGTAATTCTGAAGGCAATTGAATGTAAATGATATGATTATAAGTTGCCAAGAAACTTTAACAATATTTCCCTTAAGGCTTGTTTATTTTCATATTAAATTTTCAAAGGAAATGCTTATATTGCGCCGCGAATATTCAATAAAACTATATACAACGAAAACTAGAAGCGATATATTTTCGACAAAACAGTTAAGAGTCAATATTACTTTTAGGTTTCCCTCCCTTTGCATTTTCATAAAGTACTGTGTAGATTCGAAGCGAAACATATTTTTATTTTTGAACAATATTTCATGCTTGAGTTTATTCTGCAAACGGTATTCTCAGTAACATGATATAAGCGTCATGTTATAATTTAAAGAATATTCCTATATTAAATAAAATGGGTAATATATCTGTATTATAACAAGGTAACAAGTAACTGATGTGTATTTATCTAGCAATGAACTGTTGAATAAAGGTAAGATAAATAAGAAAAAAAGGTGTGTGCTTAAAAGCGCACGACAGAAGTGAAAACTTCACCATAGCGAAATTAAAAAGTATATAAAATTAAAAACAGTTCATACGCGGTAGAAGTTAAACCTTCATAATACTAAACCAAGCGGCCACCCATCCAAGTACTAACTTCAGTGATCAGACGACAATTACTTATTATTTTGTACTCTTGGCAAACATATCAAATTTATTTTGATTTATCATTATCATCCAGGTAGGTATGTTAGGTAAAACAGATAATGTATTTATCCTTACTGCATCTAGAACATATTTTATTATAAAGGATCCACTGACGGGCACCATAAAGATTTATTCAGTTTAAAATAGATTATTTTAAAATTACTTATTAAGATAGTTTTCCCGCCTCAAAATGTGTGACCGGAAATACGTTCTATCTCATTCTCTGGCAGGCTACATCCTATAGACCTATATCTTTTTATTGGCGACGCTTTTTTAATTTCATTGAGTCCCAATGGCCCTAAATAAGTTTTCACTTCAAAAGAAAACCTAATGCATCGGGCATGAACTGGGAAGGGTCCCAAAGAGAACATTAACTGAAAATTTTTAATTTAATGCAAATAATGCAACAAGACACGTTAAGGTTTTTATATCTTCTCGGTTCTGGGAATAAATATGGCTTCGGCGTTCTGGATCATCTATGACGTCTAACATCATGTGTGCCACGCCATTTTAAACCTGACACAATCCAGTTTGTAATAGATGTTTATGACCTTATAACGCCAGTAAGTAAAAGTATACCTACTTAATTACTAATTAAGGTTAAATTTCATCTAACATTCTACTTTTAAAAAATATTAGTCACCATTTTTCATTCACAATTCTGTGAGGAATTCGGTTATATTAATTTTCATGGTGTTGATTTAAATATTGAGAAAGATTCATATCAATATTTCTCCAATTAATTAGGATTAAAATTCAGTAATATGCGTCCACATCTCGTTGTAGTGATTCCATTATCCACTTTGACAATATGCTTCTGTTTCACTGTACTTTGTGAATGTTAAAGAAGTCACACATGATTAAATGTAATTACTCATTAACCCGTTCATGCCTAGATTAACTTTTGTGAAAAGGATTTAATTTCGTTTACAGGAACAGACTAATACACTGTTGGTATTTCAGGAAAAATGTTTAAAAAATCTACATATCACACTTTTGGCATTTGATCTGGGTTATTAACGACCCCTTGAGTTCTATAAATACAATTTAAATTCCAAAAATTATTCATTTTTAAAAATACTTTGTTAAAAAAATGTAAAGTTAAATGTATTTTAGAACTAATTACTATGACAATCAACAAAAAATTTGTTATACAGAGGTACATTATAGTCTTGGCAACACTTGCTAGTTTTATTCTTACACTGCTTATATATACGTCTCACTTCCTGTGGAATAATCAGATGTCTTCCGGAGGCCATAGGCGGGTACATAATAGATGCCCGTCTTCTCCCAGCAACTGAAGGTTTCTGGCCATATTTTGTTAAAAGTTCTTCTGCAATATTTCTTCTAAATTCCATGCTATCACCCGACACCTCCTATATATTAATTATATTGTTTCATGACAAACGGCTGGTCAAAATATCTGGAGCAATTTTGTATAGGGTTAACTCCATGTTCATTTTACAAACTGGTCACTCTGCTATTGTCTATCCAGCGCACCCCTACAATCTGGTTAACTTTACACTACCCTGTTCATAACACCTCTTTCCATTTTTCAAAATTGTATCATCATTTACTGAACATGTATCCATTCGATCTTCTCTGACAGTGCCGGTCGCCCCAGATTCCTATTTTTCCCCAGATCCCATATCAATTATGCGGACGTAAGAAAGTTGTCAAACTAAGATGGAAATGTTAAACTCGGAAAGCTATCCGCCAAAGGCTTAGAGAGCTTTGTCACCACAGATTTACCAAGACCTATATAACCGTTTTCTTCAGATTTTTTTCGACCTTGTTATACCAAACAATAACCGGATTTTGGTGCCGGAACCCATGCCTTAGATCTCAGCCAGATAGGTCTTCCCTTTATGCACCTAATGTTTCCAACCGTGTCTGCCATAGTAGGGTATCATTGCTTTGTCTATCAAAATATTGGATTCGATCGGGGCATACCGTAAAAACTTTGGTTGACACGTTCTATGAGAGGCCTAATTTTACTTCGTTCGTCTCCTTCGCAAAATGCTGTAAATTTCATCAAATCACCTAAATTGCAGCACGAGTTTGGTATGTACATCTTCGCTCTCCTCCCAGTACATTCGCCTTCTTGGTAACAGAGCATAGCTAGATAAAATATCAATAAACACATACATCTCATGAGTTGTAAGGTCAAAGTTGGTTTTGTATTGTTTGGCAACGTACAAGTTGGTATATCTAACCAATTCTGCGAGAGTATCATATGAAAACATCAGCTGAAAAAACTGCAAAGGAGAGCTTTGAGAAGTAAGTGTGGCTGTCATCTGCAAAGCTGTAAATAAAATTGAGGAACTCCGACATTGATTTTAAATTTGTCGGAGCGATGTCCATCAATACCAACCTTCGATCCCTTAAAAAATTGGAAAGCCATAGAAGCAGTTCTGGTGGTAGTCCGTATGCTGTCAATTTGCTTAGCAATTCGCAAAGCAACACCCTATCAAATGCTTTAGGTGTGTCGAAAGCCACTGCACGAGATTCGGCATAGCTCTGGATGGTTCTGGAACACAGGCAGGTCCCGTAAGTTAGGAGATCTCTCGTTGATATGTGCTTGCAGAAGCCATACTGGCTATCGGCCGATTCGAGATATTTTAAGAGCTGTTCATTCATGACTTTGGACGTGATGGGAACTAAGGCAATTTTTTAAATTTTTCGGGATTGGTTGCACTTGAACGAAGGAAGGCATGCAGATTTGAATGATAGGGAGAAAAGCCTGCATAGTTCAGCAGCACATTTCTTAAGCCCTATTGCTGGAACGCCATCCGGTCCTGTGGCCTTGTTAATATCTAGGATTTTGAGTATTCGTTTGACTTCGCGTTGGTGCAATACCAGACCTGGCATTGAGGAATTCACTCTCGGGATAGTTGGGTGAGTCTTTCTTTGATGATCTAAGGTAGAATTTGATGCAAATATTTCGGCAAGAATGCTCGCTTTCCCCTTGACTGTTTCCGCTATTGAGCCATCATATTTGGTTAGTAGTGGAATTAACGTCTTTGAGAAACTCTGATTGACACCTTTGGCAACTGACCAAAAAGATCTTGATCCGTTAGAACAGTTGAGAAGCAGTTCTTGATCTGCTCGTTATATCTCTCCTTGCTCTCGTCAATAGTTTGCTTACACTGGTTTCTAGTCGTGATGAATATATTTCGATTTTCGGCTGTCGGATTCCGGCGCCATTTGCGGTAGGCGACATATTCACTTGACTGCCTTGAGCAGCTTTTCCCAAACCAAGGTGTTGAGATACGTTTCATAGAAGAGGGGATGAAGGCTTCCATACCAGCTAGGATAACTTGAGTTACTTCATCAGTAGATTCAGAGGTGTATTGATTCCTAAAGCAGTCATCTCTCTAAGGAAAGGGCAGTTAAAATTCGCAAAGACCACGCCACTTTGTAGTGCCAAACCTTGCGGTGTACCTGTGGCTTCTGTATTTTGATAGCAAGTTCATAGGTTGCGGATATAAGATTGTGGTCTCATGAGCCCAACGCAATGAAGGTTGGACAGTTACGGTGTAGGAGTAAGGATTAGTTGTTAAGAATATATACAGGAGGCTAGCAAAGCCCATTTGACCCTCAGGAATCCTAGTAGGTTCGCCAACCGGCTTAGTAACTCGGTCGGCTTCTCGTCTTTCATTGTCGTTTTTGTTGGGATGTTCCAACCACTTGATGTTATGTACAGTGCAGTCTCCTACTATGACGATTTCTGCCGTTGAATATTTGATCTGCAGAAAATTGATTTGGTTGCCAAGATTTGAGAAAAACCGTTTATATTGGTGTCTGCTAGGTGGTCTGTACAAGCAACAAATGAATTTGGTGTATCGATCGGTGGTTAATTTGAACCATATATCCGTTAGGTTCGCATGTTTCTTCTCATTGACAATATAAATCGTCTCGTATAAAAACAGCTAATCCAGAGTTATGTCGAAATCGGGTCATATCCGAGTATATTCAAGCTAACATGTGCAGGGCTTGATTCCACTTTTGTTTCTGATAGAGCTAAAATATGAGGTTTATTTGATATTAGGTGCTGGTGGACGGAGTTAATATTTGTGTTGATGCCTCGTATATTGCAGAAGTCCAATCGCAATCTAATTTCTATCCTGGAGACGTTCAGGCCTGATGGTCCCCCCAGGACAACTTTCACCCGGAGATCCGAATAGGAAGCTATTTTACCTCCGGAGTATTTTGATCTGGGAGGCAACAACATGAAATATTTTTTCTTTTCTTTTCCATCCCGGGGAACGGGATCATACAGGCATGGTAACGAAACATGAACGAGAGGTCATTTCACGCCACCTAAGCCAATGTGGTGGTATTTCTCCGGGCGATGCGGGTGGACCATATCTACCACTACTACGGTATAATCCCAATACTGATTTTTGTCTTTAAATGATATTTGCTACAAGAGAATAAAACGAGACAAGACATGACAAGGCGAGAAAAGAAACCTCTCGAATGAAAACTTGGATCTCGGGACGAGAAGAGAGAAGATTTTTACTTCGTGCCTACGAGACGAGAGTAGAAATAAGTTGCTCTCGTCCTGACAGATATCACTAATCGCGATGTCTGATGATAATCACTGGAGATTATAATGACATTATTTTTTATTTAAAAAGTATACCTTTTAATTTTCGTTAGTGAAAAGCGTATTTCAAATTAAATCGCTGATACGTAATTAAAAACGGATTTGATCGACAATACAATATATAGATACCTGAATAAATATTGTTTTTGTAACTCGGCAAGCAGCATAGCTGATTTGCAGCATTCCTGCATTACATATACATTCTGATGAAGTTATTTACTATATTAAAAAACATATTCGAATAGCTAATGAATGCACAATTGATTTTCAGTGCCATTCAATTTCCATGTAAATGAGGATACATAATAATAACTTCACAGCCTTGTTGGAATATTATATATTCTATGAAAGATAATAAATGTTTTTTATGAAATTAAGTTTATATTTATATGCATTATTTTCAACAACAAAGTTATTTTATCTAATGTACGTAATATTTTGTCCAGCGCTTCTTATTGAATTCCAACGAATTTAAGAAAGCTTTTCATACAAAAACACCGACAGTCATTATTGCCATGAATAGAAAAACATTTTCAGCCAATAAAGAAGTGAATAATATCTTAAGCTCCATCAATCTGAGAAAAGAAAGAAACCTGTCCATGCTATGAAAACATATAAAATCCTTCCGTACGAATAATTTGACGAGCGAAATGATTGGAAGGGTGTTAAAATTGTCAGGAAATTCAAAATGAACATTAATAATTGAATGTGGCTAATCTTGTGTTCAGAGGCAACATATTAAATAAGGATGTGTCTAACGGCTTTTCAATTTTTGTTTCTATCTATTCTGTACTATGTCCCGTTATTTTACATGGTGATGATATAGGAATCTAGGACTGTTTTTCGAATGACAATTTTCCGAAAGACAGTTCTTCGAAGGACAGTTTTTCGAATGGACAATTATTCGAATGGATAATTATTCGAACGGATAGTTTTTCGAAAAGACAAATATTCGAAAGGACCGTTTTTCGAAAATATTAAATTAGAGAAAACATAAAGATAATTTTAAGGTAATTTATTAAAATTGTTTATTAAACATATTACTCGCTTCGCTCGCTACGGGGGCTCAATCAACAAGAACTAAGCAAGTGCTAACCCAAACTAACCCAAAATTAGGAAAAAAAGGTAAATTAGTACAAAACAATATACAAAACATCTATCGCGACCGACGGGAATCGAACCCGCAGCGCCGCAATGACAGGCAAGAACGCTACCTTCTACACCACGCACCATGCAGAAATTTTGCTAAAACGGTAAAAGGGACTAACGCAAACTAAATTAAAGATTCGAAAAATGGTCCATTCGAAGAATTACACATTCGAAAAATTGTCGATTCGAAGAATTGTCTTTTCGAAGAACTGTCCATTTGAAGAAATGTCGTTCGAAGAACTGTCGTTCGAATAATTGTCATTCGAAAAACCATCCGGATTCAATGATATAGTACTCTTAGCCAATTCAAGCAATCCGAATTTTGGCTTTATGATTTTTTGATGTACTCTTGCATGTGGATTTGATTCGAAAAAGGTTTCAAAGGTGAGTAATTGCATTTTATCAATACTTATTTTATCGGCATAACAAATAAAAATGGACAATTTGATAGTTGGACAATATGCTTCACAAATCTAATAAAAAAATATCCTGGAAATTTTGAGCTTTTTGAAATTACTTTACGCAGGTGTGCAAAGTAACATTAAACTACTTCTGGTTAAATTCAAACCAGTAGTGTGTTGTAGCCGGCACCATCTATCCGTAACCTGCTAAGTTTATCGGAGATAGACAGCACTATACTATAGTAATTATTGGCTACTACTTGACCTGTGTATGTCAGGAGAACCTAGACAAATGCATCAGAAAGTTTGTACCTTCTGTACGTTCCGTTATTTTTCACCTGCCGACCCATCCATAGACGCCTTTCGCCGTATAACGGCTCGTCAGTATGGCTATAGGGTCAGCAGATGAGAGAACGGAACTTGAGGCTTTAAACAAACCCAGTTAAATTCAAACCAGTAGTGTGTTGTAGCCGGCGCCATCTATCCGTAACCTGCTAAGTTTATCGGAGATAGACAATACTTTTTTTAGAGAGAGGAACGCTCATGCTCACTACGCGCGGGGCTTCTTATATCACGCATGATAGTGTGGGACTCGATAACATCGATGGCCATAGCGTACCCACCAAAACCTCTCTTTCTTGCGTCGTTTCGTACTTCCCGGGACCGACCATATGGACATAACATCAGGATGGCAGGCGGTTTTACAGAGTATCCTAGTCTTCCTGTTTATTTTGCAAAATACTTTTTATCATTTCATTCACAATTTCCCATTTTTGTTTAGATTCCATCATTTTGCCACATACATTATTAATGACTAACTCACATCCAATCTCTCTTTCCGCCCTCTGTCTAACATCTAACCACCTTACGCACACAAATAGCGTATGCTCTGGATCGTCCACTTCATTACAATATTTGCAGGTTTGTTCCTCAGTTATATTCATCCTTTTTGTATACGATCCAAAACACCGTGACCCGTTAGTGCCTGGGTAAGCCAATAGTCCAGCTTCCCGTGCTCACAATTCACCCACTTTGCTATGTTTCTAATCAATTTCTTCGTCCATTGCCCCTTTTCTTGATTTTCGTCCCACCTCCGTTGCCATTTCTCCATCGTATTAGATCTTAAATAGTTTTTTGTTTTTGTCCAAGGATTCATGCAGTTCTTTTCTTTCCATTATCAGTAAATCTATTGGTGGAACCCCTGTTATTACATTTAGCGCTACCGCGGACACTGTCCTATATGATGATACCACACGGAGTAGTATTCTTTTTTGAAGTCCACTTAAAATATCTGCATATTTTTTAATATTTAAGACTCCGTGTCAAATTGGTGCTCCATACAAGATTATATTATGCACCATTGACGAGAGAACCCCCTTCGCGCTGTTTGGTCCATTTACATTTGGCATAATTCTAATTAACACTGCTAGTTTGGTCTCCACCTTCCTCACAATTTCCATTATGTGCTCCCCAAAAGACCCTCTTTCGTCCAGATATACTCCCAGATATC
>MU189470.1:26782-51457 GCA_016904865.1 Pissodes strobi | reverse complement strand
TCCGCCTGGCCCTAGATAGGCGGTAATTAAAAATTCTTCTGGGGGAAATTTTTCTCTTGAACGCCAGGGTATGATTTCAGCAAGTTTTGTGTTAGCGGAAATGCGGCATCGCCTAAAAAACAAACGGGACGGGGAGGTTTCTTTCTAGCAGATCCTCCACTCTAGGTAGATTGAGGGTGTTTTCCATTAACATTTTTTGAAGCGCAGTCAGAGCAATCTGACTTAATAGCCATTCGATATCAGTGCTGGATGTCCGCAAGAAATTTTTAACACTTCCATTAGATATTCTTCCTGAATATATATCATCTTTCTTTGGCATTTAGCTGGTGTGTATCACTATATTGATTTCGTTTTGAAGACTTGGCTTTACCCAAGATTTGTGCACTCTTTTCTTCTTTTTTGATTATAAGACAATATACGCCGCCGTCGCTAACATAATTTCTTCGTCATCCATATTACCAGAGACCAGAGCACACACCACACACTAAATTTACAGACAGTAATTCCATCTTCCAACCCATCCAGTGGAAACACTAAGTTGCGCTTTAAATGAAGGTCAGAAATCATGAGTGACAACTACAAATTTGGTTGCTTCAGTGGAAACAAAAAGTTTACATATGTTTCTGAAAGTTGCATGTTTACGGCGACAAGAAGAAACACAACGAAACAAAATGTTGCTCAATGTTCTTCCAGTGGAAACGTAGCTTTACACTATAATAATTTGCAATATTATGTATTGCAGTTAAATTCCAGTGATCTATACATACTAATATTGAAATTTGTAATTACTTCCACTAACACATTCGCCAAATCATCCAGAGAGCTGAGCAGGTTTATTGATGGTGGACTGTAAAGAGAACTCAATAATTTTTATTGCCCCTCTTGGATTTCAGTGGTGAAAACCACAACTTGGAGTTATAGAGATGCGGCGTACAACCAAAGCTTTCGAAGGATTGAAGGCCAAATAAATTTGTAACGTTGTAAATGTTACAAAATCCAATAGTGCGTTTTTTACCTCTTATTGGTCGATTTGTGTTGTCGATACTCTCGCTACTTTACTTCCGAGTACAATCCAACAGAGTCGTGGAATCCTGTTCCGAGTCGCTCGAAAGATGAATCCGTTTGGAGCGCCCACTTGACAGATGTGGTATATATTCTCTTTTGGGGCAATTGGCAGCCTTTCTCGTCTGGACACTCAAGGCGTGCAGGCAGTTTTTGGGTATCTAAAATTATTTTTGACCATCAGGTCTAAATACCGCCCGATTGGGTCGTTGAATTAATTGGCAAATCACCTAGTATGTGTATTTTCTGAAATTATCGGCCATATCGCCTATAAACGTTGTGTGATGAATAGTGTGGTGACTCTTTTTTTAAAGGTCTATTGGACACTTGTGTTCCTATTTTAGATTGTGATAATTGTTTATAATTTAACTAGGGTCCTCCTTTCCTCCCTTGGGGGCTAAACGTCCTCCAGGCGCTTTTCTATGCCGACCTAGCAAGCTCCTGGTGTTATTTAGCCGTACAGAAGCCTTTTGTCAAGGTAATACGACCATATGGTGGAGACGTAGCTTCTCAGGAAAAGCCAGTATCTGCAAATCTACTAGATACAAGTGGGATTTATACATATTTTTTCTTATTAATAACCTCTTATTATCACTATTATCGTTATTTTTTTTTTGTTAATGAATTAATTCACTGTTAAACGACTGTAGGTCGTTTGCTTTCGTTTTCGTATATGTTATCGCATGTCATTTTGTTTAATGAATTTACTGTTAGACGATTTTAGTTCGTTTGTTCCCTTTATCGTATATATTATCGTTGTATTTCATTTTGATTAATGAATATAGTGCTACCCGCCTGTAGGTGATCTCTTATCGTATATCATACCTTACTGTTTTAGTTTTCTGAGTTATTGAAATTATCGTTGGATGGATTTAAGTCATTATTACCGATATAGTATTACCTAATTACTAAATACTAATTATCTGATTTACTTGTGTAATTACACGTACCTACCTTAACAATAAGTTTTTACTTTAATTGGCTGTAAGCCTCATGGCAGTAATTTGTTTCGCAGAACTGCTATTTGCATTTTTTATTTTTCGCCTTAACACTAACATCGAACTGAACTCAATTCGTGTTCCCCGTTCGTACTTACCGGCTAGGCATATATACATTTACTTATAGAGTAATTTATTGATTTAAGACATCAATCAGATTGATCAGTGGGGAGCTAATATAGACTAATAGACTTCCTTCGTCAATACTGCTGATATGTCATCCATAATTGCTTTTTTCCTGGTATTTTGAGCTCAAGGAAAAAAAGGACTGAAGAGAGTTTAAATAGCTTTTACTCAAATGACTGTTTGAGGATGCATTAGCCTGAAAATATATTTCTTGTAAAGCAATGAGATTTCTTCCTACGTCTAGCTTTATTCAGAAGACATCACAAATACTTAGGACCATTTTTTGAGTTGGCTATAATGTATCTTTATTAACTACTTATTGTTATTAATTATCGCTGCAATCAAGATCAATTTAGATTAATTTGTTTAATAAATATTGCTTATTTTTGGTACTTTGTGACTAACTGCGATTAATCAGGACCAGAAATCAAAGTTTAGTTAAAACTATTTCCAAACAGAAATTAGGCAACCTTAAGGAAATAGAACCTAGATTAAAACTTACAAACTTAGCTTAATTTGATTTATTAGCCTGATAATCTTAGCGATACCATGAAACCAACTGTATTAAATGACTTTAAAGTGTTTATGTAAGTTTTTCATATTTAAATAAATAATATAATTGGAATCTTGATGTTTACCTTGGTAAGCTATAATCTAGACAGTAACTAACTCGTATATCTTGAGGCTTTTTGAACGTTCTAATATAGGGCATTGTTCTAAATTTTACTTGCACAATTTCAATGAGAATAATCATCGATAAATTCCTAGAAAAAAAATTAGTGGCGCCTTCACCTAACTAACAACACATAGACCCATGCCTTTAAATAAAATCAAAACCGATGAGTGAACCTGTTAAATGGTCAGTTGAGCAATTGACAAATCGTGTTACATAATTAGTGCCCATCGCTTAAGGCAGGTTACAAATTTGGAAAATTTCCATTTCGCCAACTAATTTTTTTTCTTCAATTTACTGTTCTTCCTACACAGATTTTGCTGAATATGAATATCCTGTTATTTTAGCCGAGATTTTGTTATTTATTCATGCAATGCGTAAAACTATTAAACATTTCAACCGAAATCATCCGTCTAGAGTTAGAGTATTACTTATTTTTTTCTTTAAAACCAGCAAGTAAAACCATCTCAATTAAAATGCAGACAGAAAATCAAATAATTCACAAAGCTCCGTTGCTAAGTAATTAATCTAGTGGCTGACATGGGAAATTAATAATATAAATATCTGCAGCACGCATATCACCCTATAGAGATCCCTATCATTTGTAAATACCATCTTGCACAGTAGGTAATGTTGTATTACACAAAGAATTACACTATCTCTGACGGGTTGTTCTAAGGCTAACCATCAGTTAATGGTTTCCACGAAGTTCATAGGTTTAGACTAGGACGACGAAGACTAACTGATAGACAAAGAAAATTGATGTGCATCAATAATAAAAAGGCAACATTACTGGGACTATTTCGTTACAGGTAGTCTCCAACTGACATTAATGTCAGATTAGACTTATCATGTGCACATGAAAGTGAGTCGTACTTTTGGCACTGCTATATATGTTTTCCTTTAAAATTTCACTTATTATTAGCTCAATATATTAGTCTCTAGAGCTAAATAAACATCCCCTATAATAAGTTGCTACGTCTAACTCTCAGAACTCATTTCGGACTGTCCCTTTAATACAAAAGTCACCCTCACCCTAGTGTCCGTGTCTCTTCAAATAAAATAGCCAATAAATTTGCCGATCCCTTCTGTTGCTTCCTTCCTGTGGTCTATTAAATTATTAACGCGGTTTTAATCTCTGTGGTTTATGGGCGTTAATTCTTTAATTTAATTCAAATCCATCACTGGAAAGCGACGAACACATAATAGGTTTTCTTTGCATCTGGATAAATCCAAAATAGAATACGCCTGACCGTTTGTTGATTGCAACAAACACAATTCAATATTTTGAATGAAATAATATTTTTGAAGTAAAAATTATTTTTGGGGCGTTCAGCAAAAAAATCATGGGTAGTGAACAAGACTGTGCCGACACGCGTCATGCTCGGCTATGGAACGCTCATTCGGGTTACATTATTTAAATGATGGCTATTTTCCTGGGTAGTAAACGGACTGAGTGTGGCGTGCAGGAGTCAGTCTCGTCACACTCGCCTATTTTAGATATTTAGCATTTTATTCAAAAACGGCTGCCGGTGAAAACTTGAGATTTGGCACGTGTCTAGACAATACTTGGAACCATCCTGGTCATTTGCTTTTAGCGATCCAATTTTTCGTTTCCTAATTATCACGTCACATGTGCGATTCTTCAAAAATGTTTTAGCAGTTATCTTGTAGATAACTGATGCCAAAAAAAAAATTACTATTTTTGATGGAATATTTTGGACACGGCCTTCCGAATACTAATAAGAGATATAGAGAACGGTTAAATGGGGAAGGTTTTTGACAATTCTCCTACCAATTTAATAGCGTTTACGAAGCTATGCAACTAGCTCACCTTATTGTATTAAAGCCATCATCATTTCCAAACTGTCTTCTAATACAGATTTTGGCGCAGATTCGCGTCAAGTAATCGACTTTTCTAACTAAATTACTTTTCGAGAAAAAACATAAATATCGTAATTTTTTCGACCTAGAAGTCGATGTTTTAACATTTTCCCTGAAAAGTCGATTTTCCTGACATTTTCGAAAAAGAGACGCATTTAGAGAGCTTTTCTCTAGATATTCCCTATTAAACTATCACCTATGTGACTTTTCGGCGCTAGAACGAGTTCGGAAAACCCCCGAAAATTATGTGCCCAGAATTTTTTTTAGCAAAATTGTTTATTTTTCTCGGCAGTTATCGTATATCAATGCAAAAAATCGGATCGCTAAAGACAATTTACCGTCGCGTCGGCGGCTCCCCAGTGTTGCCTGCAAACGTGCCAAATCGTAAATTTCCACTATCACCCGTTTTCGATAAAAATGAAGTTGACGCCAACTTTACCCGAATGAGTGATAACCGAGTGTCACCTGCCAAGCGTGGCGGCACAGTTTCATTCCCTACCGAGGAAAAAAGTGTGCTGAACCAATACCTCCTACAGAAAGGCCTGACGGTTTACGCGTGACGTCATCAAATCTAGGCAAAACTTATTTACAGGCGTATATTTAAATATGCAATTTATTTTAAAATTTCACAGTAGTACAAGTATACAATTTAGATGCAAAATTGCAAAAAAACGCAATAAAAACTTGTTTTTTTTTTTTGTAAATTTAACTTTCTTTATATGTAGTTTGAAACGTAATTAGGCTAATATATTAGTTTAAGCGCGACTATTATGACTGATAATGTTTTTTACTATTTTTTTTTGAAATCAAAAATAAAATTGCAGCTTACTTGGCTTTTTCCGCATACATAAATAATATTTAAGGGCTTTCGATAAAAGCAAGGCTGCGAGTCATGAACTCAGCCCTTAGACGCGCCTCATTTGATTTTTAAATTTCAAAACAAAAACCTTTGAATATCCAGTTTATCAAAATAGGTAGGTGATAAAATGTCACTATAGATATAAAGGTTTCATAATAGATAATAGTAATGTCCAATTTGGGATTGTGTTTTCTCCTTACAAAGGACCCCGTAATATTTAAATGGAAATTGGTTACCCGGGATATTTGGACGAAATTTAGGTGGGCCGGTGTAGCTGTCAAAAATTGGAATCGAATATCCAAAAGCAGACTAGCTACGACAGATCTTGATGATCGAGATATCGATTTTTATTAAGTCGATCATGGTAAATCGAAAAATATGAACCATTTTGACACCTGTCAAACCCTGCCAAACGACAGCATGCAGTCATCTCTTTCAGTTTTTTATACTTTATGATATGTGTCATCCAAAATAAGCATAACTTGAATAAATTTTCAATAATCTTAGCAAAATATCACCACACCACAATACGATACTCAACTCACAATATCCATCCTTCCACATTGAAGTGAATTTGATTTAGGAGCAGGAACAGGTACCACTGGATCATTTGACTAGTGTAATTAATGACTGTTCTAGGTATCGACTTCGACCAGGATTACTTTGTTTACAATTTAAGTCAATGCATTAAAACAGGAAGCCAAAGGGAGCGGAGCTATTGGCGTTACCAGTCGGACGTGTCGTTAGCTAAATATTATGGCTTAAAAATTGTAGTACGATTTAGCGGGAAGTAAAGTTTGTAATACCAGCGAATATTAACTACGATAAGAAGATTCACTCTCCGCGGCGGCACGTCAACGGTATGTCTCCTTCCCCGCGCGAAAACTAGCATGATACTGGCATGTGACCTTTGGACCCGGCGCACACTGGTCGAATTTCTAGGAAAGCTAGCCATAATAAGGTTTAGCAGAAATAAGACATAAAAGTTATTAAGTATTACACGTTTAATATATCATGTTTTAGACAAATAATTGTGTTATATTTATATAGAGTGTATCAATTATCACTAACGATAAAAATCATGTATAAAAATCATTTGTATGTTCTTAAACCGTTTTAAAAAATGATTTTGCAAATTAAGGGCTCCTTCGTTGTAAAAAGAGGGTTTTAATTTTTTAATTCGATGATCCAAATTTTGTTTTTGCAACGGTTAATTCAGGAGTCTCACGAGCAAAATGAATGTTAAGCGGACGACAGAAGCGCGTTTATGAGGGCCTGCAATTTTGCCATACGTGTATTTCAGAGTTATCGCTATTTTAAAAAATTAATCTAATAGGGACAAAACTAGTAAAAATATAGAAGCATCAGTGCAGTTGTTGTTCAAAAACACTTGCTTATATTCTGACTATCCCAAGGTAATATCAAAGTCATATTTACAAATTAAAACTAAATTATACATTTTTACCTGGTGATTAAGCCAAAGTATTTATTACCTCTTTTTATAATAACATCAATCTCGCATCAGCAATAATGAATCTACCGAGATTTCAGTTTCACTTATTACAATATTTTGGGATTAGGGGTGGGCGACAATAATCGATTATTCGATTCACTTTTATGAAATTACCGACTAATCAACTTATCGATTAATATTTCAGAAAATATCGATAATCGATTATTTCGATTAATCGATTATTCAGTTATTTGCTAAAATATTAAGCGTTTAATCGATTCTTCAATTTCTTGACCCCCGTACCGACGACATTACAACAGATATAGCTTTTAAAATTCCAATTTAATAATGCATTGCGTTAAGTGTAATTTAAATCACATAAAACCATTTGAAAATACTTGCAGTACAACATATGAAGCAAAAAAACAGAGAAACGTAAATGCTCAATCAAGACAGCAGCAGGGAAAACTGTTTTGCCATTTTCTGATAATCTGGCTTCAGTTGTATAACACCGACACATAACCTCAACGCAGTGTTATCACGTTAGCAGTATAGTACATCAGTATTTTTATTTTTATTATGTATGTGGGCAAAACTATATGATAAGAAGGATCACTCTCCGCGGCGACATGTCAACGGTGTGTCTCCTCACTGCGCGAAAACTAGCAGAATATCGGCAGGCCATGATACAAATAAACATGTCGGCACGCGACCTTTGACGAGGGGGCCATAGACCAGCTCATCCTTTGTCAGATTAATCTTCAGGCGTAAATTCTATAGTCGAGTCAATATTCGATATAAGATAATATCGCTATTTTTTTGTTGTGTTGTATTACAAAATGGGAATAAAATATACAGTAAAAATATTGTGCGAAACCTTTAACCAATTTTAAAATCACCCAAAACGCCAAAATTTAATTAAACATTAAAAGATGGGGCAAATTCGAGCAACATTTTCTTCTTGACGTCTTTTGTCAGAATATTTGTATTCGGAAATATGGTGAAATCATTAACACAAAATCAAAATCTTTTAAATATTAGTTATTACACACCTTGAGTATTATTATCAATAATAACTAATTAAAAACGGTAACAGATGTTTGAAACAGCCAGTTGAATACAAACTTTATCAAAATATTTATTTGGTGATAATAATAATAAAAATCCCATACCGTAAGTTTGACAGGGTGCTGCAAACAATTCAGAAGATATCAATTGTGTTTTTCCAAAGCCAACTAGAGTATTAGAGTGCTATAAATAATTTCGTCATAAATTTGATTAAATATACCGCAAATGAAAATATCGTTTATGGCCAGCTTTAATTTAAATTCAACCTGTGTGCGGCGAACTTCGCCGATCGTTACCAGGCAACGAAGAAAATAAACGACGATTCCTTTGTAGCGCTGTCTGGCCATTGAGTGGTCCTTCTTGTCGTAGTTAATATTGTAATGCAAGTTGTAGTATTTTTCCACTTCAGCAGAAAGCGAAAGGGGCTAGTGGCATTCCCACTCGGGCGCGTTGTTTATATTTACCATTTCTCACAAATTGTGGCATAATTTAGTGGGAGCTAAGGTTTCTAATGAATTGTAATACAAATTGTAGTACATTTTCCACTTCCCTATCGGTAATACTACAATATTTTGGCATATTTATCAACTTGTTAAACTGAAATTTTTTAGGTGCATTGGACTTGGAGATTAATTAAGTTGGTGAATACGTTACGGATAAGTTACAAAATGTGTGACACGGCGAACCCGTTACGGAAGCGTTATAAAATGCGCGATACGGCGAGGCGATCAAAGGTAGAGAGGGAGATATAACGTTGATGAAGACAGAAGGAGAGAGTTACAAAGCGAACACGCCGCCGCCGGCCGGTGAGGCGAAGAAGAATAGAAAGGAGAAATATAGCGTTGGTAAACACAAAGGGAGAGTGAGTTATGCACTTATGCAGTGTAGATGTGCAATGATATGCCAGCCGTCCAGCATGATAATCAACGTTAAATACGGAAATACGCGCGATAAAATAATTACTTTTACGTTTATTCTTAAGTTTCACCAGCGTGATATTCGTAAAATCCTCAAAGAGCTAACCCAAACCATCGTCCAATTGCATTGCTTCCAATAATATCTAAAGTAATGGAAGGTGTAGTCAATCAGCAACTACTAAAGTACCTCGAGGCCAGCAGAACAATTAGCGATAACCAATACGTCTTTTGTACACAGAAATATATATTGGCCTATATCACATATGTATGGAGAAGGGCAATTGAGAACTACGGAGAATCTCGAGTGATTGTGTTAGATATTTCAAAGGCATTCGACAGAGTTAGGCTTGACGGATTGCTCAACAAACAGCCGTCCTTCGGATTGCCAGCGTCTCTCTGCAGCTGCACGGATCTCTGCACGTTGCAATTGACGGACACATCTCAGACACATTCACCATAAATGCGCAAGTGCCTCAGGGCGTAATACTTTCACCAACTCTGTTTCTCAGCTATATCAATGAACTGCTAACCGAAAACAATAATCCTGTTTATAGTTTTGCAGATGACAGTACCCTTGGCCTCCCAATTTAGATCAGCAAAATCTTCACCAGCGACTGAGACTTATCACTGCAGACAGGAGCAAATTACAACAATTAATCAAGATCTGGAGAAAGTTCGAACCTGTGGCGACAGGAATATGGTCCATTTTAATGCTGAAAAAATCCAAGCAGCCAAGTTTACCAAGAAAGCTAATACGGCGCCGGCGTGACCTGGCATCATTATGGCAGGATCGGCCATTCCTTCATCCTCCTCAATTGGGTGTCTCGGTCAACAGCAATATGTCCTCATGTGCTAACATCGCAAAGTCAGCCTCGCAGAAGCTTGGTGCACTATTTCGCAACAATAAATATATACACCGCAGCAACTACTATTTCTCTACAAAGCGCAAATAAGACCGTACTTATAGTATCATTCATTTGGGGTTTCGCACCTAAGAACACCCTAAAGCTGCTGATGGATTCTATTCAGAAGAGAGCTATGCATCTCGTCGGCGACCTGGGAGCTGGATAGTCTGGAACACAGCAGACATGTGACCCAGATTTTCCCATTTTATAAATATTTTCACGGCAGATGTTCCCAGAATTTGGCCCGCATCATCCCGCCCCCAGCAGCGCCTGTCAGACAGTCACGACAGACGGCTAGGGCGCACGCGTTCGTCGTACAACTGGAAACACCTAGAACGTCGGTCTACAAGGACTCATAAGTCTAGCACACTGCATCACTGTGGAACTCACTCCCAGGACATCTGTTTCCCCCTAATTACAACCTACAACTGTTTAAGAACCGTGTCAATCAACATCTTCGCACACGCACCGCTCGTCGAGTGCCATAGGATGGATCTCCCTTTAGTGTATGTGCCACTGCTATAAAAAAAAGCAAATGTCCTCACTGCAATTTTAATATTAGCCAGTAGGTCTTTTTGTAGGGGTAATGGCTGAACGCGCCTAAAGAAGCTTTTATTTCCTGATTGTTTCTCTCTCGCTTGGCTGAAGTCGCCTTTACCCGAACGAGAGCCACATAGTCTCGCGTGACGCGTCATTCGACACCACGAGAACCTTTTACGCCATATTGGATTTTACCTGCTTTAAAAACACAATTTTTAGCTTTGCAACAAAGAATTATACATAGCAAGGTAAATTAAATTTATTAATACAAAAACACAAAATTTGACTTTTCAATAAATATCACACAATAGAAGCAAGCAAGGTCGGTAGCAAAGGCAGTAAGTAACAGTTTTACAGAAACGTCTCTCCTTTGACAGACGAACGTGGCATCACGGCGACTACAGCCAGGGAAAAAAGCAACCATGCTCGCCAAAATGTTTTCTTCGCACTCTACCTTAGACGTCCCCCAAGGCAAGACTCTCACCACCATATCGAACATCAACACTACCATGGCAGAAGTCAAATTTCATCACCGTGATATTCGTAAAATCCTTAAAGAACTAGATACGCAAAAGGCATCAGGACCGGACGGAATACCTGCCATCGTGTTAAAGAACTGCACCAACGAACTAACACCCATTTTTTCCAGGCATTTTTCTCTGTCTTACGGAAAAGGGATTTATCCATCTTCTTGGAAAGTCGCTCGAGTGCAACCTGTTCCAAAAAAGGCAAGAAAACCACGCCCTCAAACTATCGTCCAATTGCCTTGCTTCCAATAATCTCCAAAGTCATGGAACGTGTAGTCAATCAGCAACTACTCAAGTACCTCGAGAACAACAAAATAATCAGCTATAATCAATACGGCTTTCGCAAAGAGAGATCGGCGGGAGATATATTGGCCTATGTCACTCATATATGGAGTAGGGCAACTGAGAACTACGGAGAGTCTCGAGCGATTGCGTTGGATATTTCAAAGACATTCGACAGAGTTTGGCATGACGGACTGCTCAACAAACTACCGTCCTTCGGACTGACAGCCTCTCTCTGCAGCTGCCTTGCCAGTTTCCTTAAGAGCCGATCTCTGCACGTTGCAGTCGATGGACACATCTCGGACACATTTACCATCAACGCGGGCGCAATACTTTCACCAACTCTGTTCATCATATATATTAATGACCTGCTGACCGAAACAAATAATCCTGTTTACAGTTTTGCAGATGACAGTACCCTTGTCTCCCACTTTAGATCAGAAAAACCCTTACCAGCGACTGAGACTCATCACCGCAGACAGGAGCAGATTACATCAATTAATCAAGACCTGGAGAAAGTTCAAACTTGGGGCGACCGAAATTTGGTCCAAATCAATGCAGCAAAGACCCAAGCAGCTACGTTTACCAAGAGGACCAATACATCATTATGGCAGGATCGACCATTCCTTCATTCTCGTCAATCGGACTGCTGGGTGTCTCGGTCAACAGCAATATGTCCTGGCATGACCAGGGCCTTTCCTAATACCTCTGCCGCCTTTGTGCAAGCCTAAAAATGCCGCCCCTATATTTTAAAGAAGCTACATTTTTTTAACAAAAATATTTTCTTAAATAATCACTAATATTTAACATGTAACATCTTTAAAACAAAATATAAACCTTAATAATTATAATCAAAAAATATGAAAGTAATTAAAAACTTAATACTAATAATACCTATAATAAAAAATAAAAAAGTAATACAAACGAAAAACAAAATATATACACAACAAAACCTTTGCATTTTATCTAAGCATGATCGAAATTGCAGGTTGCAGTAAGAACAAAAAATTTAAAATTGGTTTTTACTACATAAAAAATTCTCTGGCTTTTGTTGTTGCGTACTCGTCAGTAAGTTGCGAGTGACCTAAATTTTCACAGGTATCATTTTCAATTGCTATTATACCCAAGTTTTTGAGTCGTTCCTGTGACATGCTAGATCTCAGATATTTTTTATTATTTTTAAATTGGAAAATGATGGCTTTCCAGATGTAACTGTTACTGGTAAAGTTAAAAATATTCGAAAAGTTACAACTAAGTGTGTGAAATATTTCTACTTGGTGACGCTGTTGACGGAACTGGTTCAATTTTTAAGATTTTTTCCGGAAATTCGCCTAATTTTTTTCTTTTTTTAATTTCTTTTTTTTTATATTGTGCTCCGGAAAACTATTTTATCTTTCTGTTTGACATCTGAAAAAAAAAGAAACTGTATTAATTATAATCCATTAGCGTTGTTCATATGAATAAAAAAAATACAAATAAAAATTAATAATATATACCTATAAGAAATATAAACTACCATTCATACTGTAAGTGTAAGTTCTGACTAAGTTTGGGCGAAAATAAACGAAAAATTATAAGTATTAGAACGTACGCCTCTTATACGATAGGTACCTCCTAATCCTACTATTTTCATTTTAAATGTATGTATTTTTTATCTCAGACCTAATGCCGGGTCCAGACCAAGCAGACAAAACAGAAACATTCAAATTTCGCGACAATGCAATGTAGCAACTAATCCGATATATTTCTGGGTAATTTTTGCCCATTTTTGTTTTGTTTCCAAATCCGGAAAATTTTGCTACTCCCATCTCGAGACGGTAAAGATCATAGGGTCTGTGTTTTGCCTGTGTACTTTACGACAAATTATCGGCGCAGTCAGTGTGGCCAGTGTGCGTTGACAAAAGTAGGAGACCAGTGAATCTTTGTATTACACTTATAGCATTTCTATAGTTAGTATGTATTTTGCCAACTGCAGGACCCTTAACGCATATCAGATTTTCGATTGCTTTGCTGGACATCTTTAGAAAATTCTTAAAGCTTGAGCGAATCTCACCGTAGTCCAATATCATGCTCACGTAACTCAACTAGCAATTAATCTATGTAATAACGATCTCGCTTTTTTAGGTCTCATCCAAAAAATCTTGAGTTTTTTGTTGCAACATTGGATGACGAGGAGACAAACATAAAACTACTAACAATAAATCTTCTTCTTCTTGCTGGTGAAAACGCCACCTGGTCAGTTTGCAACAACTCAACATTGTTACTCTTTTGTCCTTTTGGTATGGAGAGTTTGTCTCCATTTTGTCTTGTCTGAATACCTTATTTTTTTTGTGTCGCAATTTTGTTGTGTCTTTGTCTTAAAATCCTGTTCACTTTTTTTGTCTACTTGATCTGGACCCGGCATAAGACTTCTAAGACACATTTTTCAAAGTGTATTATAATATAATATCTGGTTATTAAATGTATTAAAAAAATACTTACCTTTTATCTTTCGACAAAGAAAATAATGTTTTAACACAATCATAGAAAAAAACATCAAAACAATTAACACTTCTCTGGTCACAGTTTGTTACGCATTTACTATTTTACAAGTAATGAATGAGTTAACTAAACTGGTATAAAATTTGTTTTACAAAATCTAAATGCCGCCCTATATCCTTGCGACTTTTTCTTTCCACCGACAAGAGTAGAGATGACGAATGCGCAGTGTTTTTTGTGAAGTCGACAACTCAAAATATATTATAATAAATTGATTTTCATTATATTGGAGCATAAAAAAATCAAATTGTCTGCAATGTGAATATTATGAATAATATGAAGGGTTTTAAGTTTTAAGCATGGTTTCTGAGGAATGTCTTAAGCATGACAGTTTTGCATACTTTTATATTAAAAACGTAAATTTCACTGTTTCTACCGGCGGCCTGCGGCCGCCCTTAAATTTCGCCGCCTTTGTGCCTGCACAACCTGCACACCCCTAAGAATGGCCCTGGGCATGACCACGTTGCTAACATCGCAAAATCAGCCTCCCAGAAGCTTGACGCGCTATTTCGCAACACCGCAGCAGTTGCTCTTGCTCTACAAAGCGCAAATAAGACCGTGCTTAGAATATTGCTCACATATCTGGGGTGCCGCACCAAAGCACACCCTAAAGCTGCTGGATTCCATTCAGAAGAGAGCTGTGCGTCTCGTCGGCGACCCGGAGTTGACCCGGAATCTAGATAGTCTGGAACACCGCAGACATGTAGCCGAGATATCTCTGTTTTACAGATACTTTCACGGCAGATGTTCCCAGGATTTGGTCCGCCTCATCCCGCCCCTGGCAGCTCCTGTCAGACAGTCACGACAGACGGCAACAGCGCACCAGTTCGTCGTATAACTGGAAACACCTAGAACATCGCTTTACAAGAACTCCTTTGTCTGGCGCACTGCATCACTGTGGAACTCACTCCCAGGACATCTGTTTCCCACTAATTACTACTTACAAATATTCAAGAGCCGTGTCAATCAACATCTTGGCACACACACCGCTCGTCGAGCGCCATAGATTCTCCCTTTAGTGTGTGTGCCACTGTCATAAAAAAACAAAAAAATAAAAAGAAACGTAAAATATAATTTATTTAATAAATGAATGCCAGTTTTTACATAAACAACTTTTCTTGTTGCATATTATGAATACCGAGATGTATTCTAAAAGCATGATGCTCATAAGCCATCACCCACTTACTGTTATTAATAAAAAATTACATTGAAAATATGGGTAATTAATATCTAATAAACAGCAATAAATTATAATAAATAATAATTCCGTTTAATGCTTAGAAATGAAACGAACAATTTAGCATTAAAACGTATTTTTTTGGAATTGCTGTGGAATCATAATTTTTTTTATTATTTTAGATTTTGTTGTTAATAGTATTCTTAATTTATTATTGTATTAATTATAATGTAATTACTTTTATTTTTGAATGTAAGCGGGGCTTATGAGGTGAGATTCTTCATGCTTTAAGTATTCATTATCAAAGAAACGCTATTAAAAAATGGCAATCGTTTGTTAAATAAATACTAATTTGCAATGTTTTATTGTACGATGCTGTTAAGTTTATTGAAAAATTTGTTGATGATTAAGATGATGATGATGATGATGATGATGATGAACGTACTTTATTGTCCAAGAATTAATACATGTATACAATTTTTATTGACAAAGCATAATAATGAGAAATGTTAATCCCAAACATTTAGAGAAACCTACATAAAATTCTAGTTTGAAAACGTACACACAATATGAATTTATATAAACAAAAAACATAATAATAATAACAATCGATTGATACAATAAATAACGAACGCGAATTAACAAGTAATAAAGTAGTTATAGTAGCTCAAACTTGGATTTGCATATCATTTGTTTCAAAAAACTCGTGCTTTTTTAGCAAATATGATTTGAGCAGATTTCGAAAACGCACGCACAACACTCGGAACATTTCTAAGTTCCAAACTAATGTGGTTATATTTTTTTACACCATTGTAAGCGAATGAATCCCTGACAGAACCGCTATGGGGAATAGGAAGCAACTGTTTCCAAAATAAACAACGAATGCAAAGTAAGTATCATAATATGTTCTATAAAAAGAGGACGACTATGTGTTTTGGGGTGGGCATTATTGAGATTTCTGACAGCTCTTTTTTGCAGAACAAAAACTGATTGTAAGGGATAATCCAAACATGCGCCCCAAAATGGAAGTGGATATCTTAGATGTGATTCTACCACGGCAAAGCAAACATTCTTAGCAACAACTCCTCCCAATTTTTGAAAAGTTGCCCCAAAGGCATAGTAACCAGATGAAAGTTTATTATTGAATTTTATTATGTGATGACGAAATTTTAATTTATCGTTAAACCAAGAAATTTAGAGTTGTGACAATGTCCAATGAACTATCGCCAAAAACCAGGTTCTCTGGTATTTAAAACCAACGATATGGGTCTTTGACATATTAAGGCAAAGTTGATTGAAATCGCACCACTGCTTTATCTTCAGAAGATCAGACGTGCCCTCACTGGCGAGCCGCTCAAGATCCCCGTTGCACCACAAAATGGTCGTGTCATCGGCAAACAAAGTGAAATGTCCCTGGACGTTAATTTTAATGAGGTCATTGATGTATATTAGGAACAATAAAGGACCAAGGACCGAACCCTGCGGTACACCACAATTCACCAGCTGTCTGCCAGATAATACACGATTCAGATGCACAACCTGAACGTGATCCGAAACATAACACTCAAACCACCTGAGTGCCACACCCCTAACGCCATAGGCTGAGATCTTTCGCAACAGTGTTCTGCGACTCACACAATCCAATGCTTTGGATAAGTCACAGAAAGCTGCTCTTTTGCTTCTCTTTTGTTTACCCCCCGGAATAGTTTAGACAGAAAGACAAGCATAGCATCAGAGGTGTTCATGCCCGATAGGAAACGGAACTGACCATGGTGAAGTACCTATTTTCTGACCCTTCAGGAAGCTCAAAAGTCGCTCATTTACCAGTCTTTCTATTAATTTGCACAATGTCGGCAAAAGTGAAATGGGTCTATAGTTAGATGAAATGGAATGATCGCCTCCCTTGTGAAGAGGCATTACTTTTCAGTCTTAAGACATGAAGGAAATGAGCCCGACTGAAAGGATAAGTTAATTACGTCAGAAAGAGCCTGAACGGCGACTCAAAGAAGTTTTCCCAACGTTTTAAGTGAGATTCGATCATCATTAGCCGCTCTTTTGTTTTTCATTAACAGTATTGTACAGGGTGGCCAACTAAGAATGCGAGGTACTGTATCTGGAAAACTATCCATCGTAGAGACTTGCGGCAAAAAATGTAATTACTAAAACGGTCAAGAGAAAAACCTGGAAAATATTTTCAATTTTCTAAAATGACCACTAGGGGGCGTAACTGCAATCTTGAATCTAAAAAAGTGATGTTTCTGTGAATTCCGCTATATTAACCTAATAAAAAAATTCCACATATTTGAAGTTGAGGATAATGTCAAACTTTTTTGTTTAATGCTTTTTGCCGTATCTCTAAAAATAAAGTGGTGGGGGGTATTCAAAGTTTTTTTTAAATAACACCCTGTATCTGCGAAACGGCTAAGCCGATTTTAACAAACTTGGATTAGTTCAAAGGAGCTATTCTTGGGCTACAAATGTTGTATTATTTAAAGTTTCGTTAGTTTCACATGTCGCCGCTATAGGGCTATTTTCGACATTCCGACAGAAATGGTTAATTTTCTCAAAAAATTAAATGCATTGATATGATTTTTTTCCCATGAAAAAGTAGCTAAATAATGGCTAAACAAGCTCGCGAAAACCACATCTCGATATCTTGTTCCTAACCCAAAATATATGCAAAAAAAATTATTACTTACGAAAATCCCTCAATTTTTTTTTTACTATATTTATCTCGAATTTTCTCTTTTATAAAAGTCGTGGCCCTGAAAAGGACCTATTTAAAAAAGGAAGGTTCTTAGTGCCCCCGCAAATGCTCGAAATGCTGACCATCACGCTCTATGCATTGTTGAAGCCTCTCATGGGTAGACAAAACTGCAGTTTCAATTTCGGCTCTCGGTATAGTTCGTATTGCAGTACGAATCTGGTTTTTGAAATCTTCTCTGGTCGTCGGTTGAGTCTGGAACACGATGCCCTTTAACCGCCCCCATAAATAAAAATCCAGTCAAGTTAAGTCTGGTGATCGCGGAGGCCATGGAAACAGACTTCCTCTTCCAATCCACCGCTGTTGAAATACTGCATCGATATGCTCTCGCACATTAATAGCAAAATGTGCTGGGCAACCATCCAACTGCAAAAACAAGTTTTGCCTCGCTTCCAGGGGCACATCTTCCAACAACAACGGTAATTGATTGGCCAAAAATTCAAGAAAGACATTGCCATTTAGGGGTTGCTCGAAAAAATATGGCCCAATAATTTTGCCTTCCAGTACGCCACACCACACATTTAAACTCCAACGTCCTTGGTGCTGAACTTCACGCATCCAATGCGGATTTTCTGCATACCAATAGTGCATATTGTCGCGAGTAATCGTGATGACAGTTCTTTTAACTTTTTCTTAATGCCTCCACCGGTCTGTCATCATACGTTTGAATCGCGATGCCACGCCTTATTCAGCGTGCAGGGGTATAACTCTGATGGTAGTACGGGATTCTTTACGTAAGGTGAGAAGATAAAGAAAGCACTTAAAAACAATAAAGTATATTAGGTAAACTTAATGAGAAAAGATTAACAATGTATATTGGTCAAAGACCCAACGATAGAGTTTTTAACAGCGTTTACTGGTCAGAAACTTAATGAGACTAGCCTATACCCAATTATTAAGGTGCGCATGCTTTCTCGACTTGAGGTATGTTTTATGAATTATTTATAGGTCTTTTTGGTCACTGCTTTGTAAATATAGTTTATCTTATGTTGCGTTGCGTTTTATTTAATGTTAAGGTATCTAAGAGCACTTGGACACTACACTTTGAACTACTTGACAGACTACTTAGAAACTTCACTCGAAGAACTTTGACAGACTCGACTTTTCTACTGTGGTTAATGAAACCCCTAGTCTTAGCATTCGATGTGGCTAACCAAGAACTAGGTTTGGGGTAGGAAAAGGAGCATTTTTCTTAAGCGTTTCTTCGCTTTTTAGGTCTGGATTCTTGCAGTATTTGGAGACTTCTGTCTTAACTGGATAGCTCTACAACTGGTTCCTGAGTACTCGATTGACTGCTGTCGTCTGTGCACATCTGTACCTTCTGAGATGATTGAACCAAACTCGCAAGGATCTGGTAAATTGGTAAATTGATATTTATATCTTCTTGATATATATACATTGTTTCTCTATACGCCTATATCTATTCTAATTTCTTTATATTACATTGCCATATCTTGAGTTTCCTTATTCTTTACTTAATCTGTACTTTATTCTATCTCTTCCGTATTTACTACTTTCTTAAATATGTATGCTTTAGTTTTAAGCTCGTATTATATACATATCTTTATATATTTCCTCAATTGTTTCAACTTCTGCATGCTTCTCAACAACTTTGCCTTATTATTTCTCGAATGTTTTCACCTTATGTATGCAACTCTTTTTCCATACTTTACGTGAACACTTTATTCTCTGCATATCCATGCTTATGATTACGGGACTAGTTACTACATTTTTCCTTATTTATCACGAGGCATTGATAAGTTAATCTATCTATGTCTCTGCTTATCTATCTATGCTTCATATGTGACTAGCTTTATGTACAAAATATAGGACATTAAATTATTATTTATATAACCATGTATGCCCTTTTTTAAACACATTGTATAAACATGTATTGCTTAAACATTTCTCCATTATTTCACCTTATGTATGCTTTACATACACAACTTTTGCTTATATATTGCCTCACTATGTATGCTTCTTCTTAAAACATTTTCTATATTTTTTCTCACTTTACATAAACAACTTTTCAACTTGTGTATGCCTCTTCTATATTCTTCATGCTTTACATAAACATTTCTTGCTTATGTAACCATTTTATCTGAGCTTCTGCGGTACCAAAATTTTTGCTAAACATCCTTACTGTCAGTATAGCTATTTCAGTCCGTATGCTCCAATTTCCAATGCCTAAGTTATTTGCTTATCATTAAGATAATCTGACTGTTGCAGTCTTATTTAGGCCGGAAAACACTTTACTTTATAATACTTCCTCGTATACACATATATTCCTCCTGTATATACTCTCAATACACAATTTTAATGGCAACTCAGTTTTCCTGCTTTTCTCGAATACGATAATCCTGCAACTGGGCCATTTACTTGTGCTTTATTATGAATATCTTCACCTTATTTTCACCTATTTATTTTGCATACATAGTTTACCAATCTTCTCATTAATATTCACTTAACACGACTTATTCTAGCTTCTTTTTTCTTCATAACTCCTTCTATGTATTATGCTATGTGTATTGTCTATTTATATATAGTTTCTTAACCTCCTAAGTGTTTTTATCTATATATTTGTCTTAATAACACTTGGGTATATATTATGCTTATTTATGTTTCACTATGTACAACTTTTATTTACATTGAGACTTTGATCCCACCTCCCATTTTTGTTTTTGCTTGTTTGTTCTTTAGTTTCTTATATTACTTGTATACTTGTTCCATATATAATTTTATTTTCCTTATCCTTGTCGTTTTCACTAGTTTCTCCTGCTTCTTGCTCCATTGTTTCCTTTAGTTTCTCCTATACAAATCTGTTGTATTGCTCCATTTTAATTTAACAATCAGTTGTATTTAATTTATTATCTTTTTCCTTGCAGATACGGACCTGGCCTTGGTCACACCCTGCGGTTCTATTCTTGACCTTTCCCAACTAGCGGTGGCGCTTGGATTCAATGACCTTGCAGCTTTTAGCGTCCACCGCAAGATGGCAACGTGTATGCAGCAATGGACGTAGCTTGAACGCGCGTAGTTTAAAATTGCCTTATCATTGTAAATAAAAATGTTTGAGTTTCATTAGTTTTATTTGCCCAACAACACTGCGCGAATGATTACAGGCGCGTGATTTCAATTTTTTCAATTATAATTTAATTGTTTTTCTTGACCTATCATTTTTCTAACGTAAATTACGGCACACCTCTACCACGTGGTTCTAATATCAATGACGTCGTCTATTGCGAAACGACTTAACGATAAAATGTTCACGATGTCTCTTGTCAAAAATGTAATAGAGATGGCGACTGTACCCGAGTACTAGATCGCGCATGATTTGAGAGCGAGAGGTATGTTTTATAAAGTTTTTGTTAATTGTATTATAATTTATAGTTTTTCTTAAGGGTTGGGTTTTATTTAAGAGCACTAAGGTATCTAAGTGCACTTGGACACTACACTTTGAACTACTTGACAGACTACTTAGAAACTTCACTCGAAGAACTTTGACAGACTCGACTTTTCTACTGTGGTTAATGAAACCCCTAGTCTTAGCAGTCGATGTGGCTAACCAAGAACTAGGTTTGGCATAGGAAAAGGATTAGAACTTTAGCAATCATGTCACTAACCAAAGAGCGGATTGAACCAAAAGCAGTCATGTGACTAACCCTGGAGCTGGTTTTAAGTGAGACCAAAAGTCTGACGAACTGAAGGTTTGCCAGTGTATTTATATTAGAGAAATTGCTGATCATTGCATGCTTAAGGTTCGTAATCGCTCCCGTTGACTGCTCGCGTTGTTTATAGTTTGCTTTTAATGTTTATTAAATAATTCCCAAGTTCAAGTTCAAACTTGGGACAGGGTGATAATTAGTTAATAGCTTTATGAATTATTATATTTGACAATATTGTGCAGATTGACTCTCCCATCACTATTAAAAGTGGCTTCATCGGTCCAAAGAATTTGAAATAAAAATTCTCTATTTTCGCGTATCATACCTAACATCCAATAACAATAGTCCAACCTGCGATCAAAATCTTCCTCATTCAAAGCCTGATGTAGAACTACATGATATGGATGCATTCTAAAAGTAATTAAAAAAAAAGTTTCAACAAATACCTATATTGTGATAGCCATTAGAGCTTAACTATGGTCCTTCAAGATATTTTGAACCGTTGTTCGTGCTATGTTCAACTCAAGCGATAACGCTCTTGTGCTAACATGAGGATTTCCTTCAATATACCCCAGTACGTAGTTGATATTTTCTTGTGTTCTTCCAATTTTTTGCCGTTGAAACGCAGGCCGAAAACTACCATTGGCTCGTAAGCTCGCCACTAATCGGGGAAAAACTCTCACATCGCAAGGACGTCGATTTGGATAACGGGCTGCGTAAACTCTTTTAGCTACTGCGGCATTTTGAAGACATTCAAAATAAACCGCAAGCATATCAACAGCTTCATCATTCGTGAAACGCATTTTGTAAACACAAAAATTGCTCAAAATAATGCGAAACTATTGACAACTATTGACAATTTGAGGAAGAATTATTTATATTTTCATTTGTTTTCTTTCCATGGCCTGCTTCTATTAATTGTCTACCCATGAGAGGCTTCAGCAATGCATAGAGCGTGATGGTCAGCATTTCGAGCATTTGCGGGGGCACTAAGAACCTTCCTTTTTTAATCGAGAAAATTCGAGATAAATATAGTAAGAAAAAAAAGGGATTTTCGTAAGTAATAAATTTTTTAGCCTACATTTTGGGTTGGGAACAAGATATCGAGATGCGGTTCTCGCGAGCTTGTTTAGCCATTATTTAGCTACTTTTTCATGGGAAAAAATCATATCAATGCATTTAATTTTTTTGAGAAAATTAACCATTTCTGTCGGAATGTCGGAAATAGCCCTCTAGCGGCGACATGTGAAACTAACGAAATTTTAAATAATACAACATTTGTACCTAAGAATAGCTCCTTTGAACTAACCCAAGTTTGTTAAAATCGGCTTAGCCGTTTCGCAGATACAGGGTGTTATTTAAAAAAAGCTTTGAATACCCCCCACCACTTTATTTTTAGAGATACAGCAAAAAGCATTAAACATTATCCTCAACTTCAAATATGTGGAATTTTTTTATTAGGTTAATATAGCGGAATTCACAGAAACATCACTTTTTTAGATTCAAGATTGCAGTTACGCCCCCTAGTGGTCATTTTAGAAACTTGAAAATATTTTCCAGGTTTTTCTCTTGACCGTTTTAGTCATTACATTTTTTGCTGCAAGTCTCTACGATGGATAGTTTCCCAGATACAGTACCTCGCATTCTTAGTTGGCCACCCTGTACATATAACGTCATAAAGCGTAATTGGAAACAGGTAAAATGAATTTGAAATACCCATATCATATCAGATAGAAAGAGGCAGAAATATTTTCAGTGAGGTTGCTTGCGGCCGAACAGAAGTAATTATTCAGCAAATCAGAATCAATCTTAATTTTAGGAGAGTTACCAACAACTAGAAGTGATTTCATTGACAATTGACACACGCTGTGTGTTAGTAGATCGTTGTAAACGTTTAGAATAGTAGAGCCTCTTCACAGCTCGCAAAACAGACCTGCAAATCCTACGATACCCAAAGAAAAGTGACAGTACCAACTGATTATTGGGATAAAACTTTTTAAGAAGACTCAGGAATCTTAGATTAGATGCATTCATGACTAATTTAGTTTCTTTTGCTATGTGTGATACATTTTTTTAAGACAGGTAAAATCTAATTTGGCGGAAAAAAATAAGTTGATACTCGAATCTGACTAGGTGGACTTAATTCTAGTATAATTTTGCTCCAGAAATATTTTTACATATTTAAAGTTTCTTATAAATAAAAACTTACCTGCATGAGGTTTTCTAAAATGCAATATTTCAATTTTTTCAAAATATATTAGAATCCTGAATGACTAGAAGTGCTTCCCAAGCGCTGTTAAATTAATAAGAGAATTGTTTTAAACTTTTCTCATTTTACTCTTCTTCCATGTCTTATTGTTTCCGAGATCCCAATACATGCACCTTCAGCTTGGGATAAATTGTATATATAATATCTTAATCCGGTAGTGATGAATTAATATGATTTAAATAATCTTATCAGGTGCAAAATATATTTATATTTGACAATCCCCAATTTAAAATGGCATTATCGGATTATCGAAGATTAATGGATCATCGTTAAATATTTGTTTTTCAAATCTTTGTAGTTCAAATTGAGCAATTGAGTTCGTGAGCAATAAATAATGTATTCTTTAATATCACTTACGCTAACGTGTATAATAACTATTTGTTACAGCATTTAATAAGGTATTAATGTGTTTAATATTGTTATTAACTCGACAATAAATGTAAATTAGTCATTGCACGATTTCCTCATAGTGATTGAAAGAAAATATGGATTCATGATATAATATTATACATGGGCAGGAAAGTAGTGATTGAGGAACCAATTATTGTGATAACCTCTAATCTATAGTCTAAAAAATCAGCAAATGCAGGAAAACGATCAACGAGTGATTATTTAAATATCAGTTTGTGCTGTGGTTTTTTTGGGAAAACGAAATGTTCATTAAATAAACACCGCCACATGTGTAACCTCGTCGGTAGAGGGTAAGGGATGATTAACATTTCTTTTGGATTAAATTAAATCGTAATCAAACCTGAATTAAATCGCCCCAAAAAAACCCAAAAAGAATACATTTCGTATTGTTTTTCACTTTTTATATCTAGATGTCTACAAAATAGCAACCTATTGGATTACAATTTTTCTTCAACTATATTCCTTTATATTTTACTGAAAATAATATCTTAAATGAAATCTCTCTCCCAAAAAGGCAACGTTGCATTGGAGGTCATCCTTCTGCACAACTGCTGCAC